>CANUEP010143225.1:0-26549 GCA_947857235.1 Jatropha podagrica | reverse complement strand
TTACCTTTTCTGGAATTGGGGGTGGTACAATTCCTTCTAAAATCCATTCTTCTGGTAGTGTGATGTCTTTCCATTGAATGGTTCTAGGTATTACTGTATTAGTTTTAGTCAAATCGGTTTGTAAAAATCTAGTTTCTCCTATTTTAGGTTGTAATTTATATTTAGTACCAAAAGTTGAATTCATTGTTTTATAATGAATTTTATATATTAGTGCAATGGGAATTGAACCTTGTTTCATTTTATAATTATGAGTTTTGATTTCTAAAACCATACTTTCTAAAATATTTAAATCATTTAATGATATTGTCATATCTGGGTATACTTCAAAGGATATTGGTCCTTCGCTTGGACTAGTTTCAACTGATCCTAATAATGAATCTTGAAAGTTTAAAAATCTAGCATCTTTTACAACTGCTAATATGCTAGTATTTAATCCTTCACGGGTTAAAGGTTTTATACCTACTTGAATTAATCCTATATGAATATATTTATATTTTTTACTTTTATGTTGTTGTAACGTTTTAGATGATAAAGGAGTGATTTTTTCAAATGGTTTACTTAATTGAAAATCTCTTTCCTCTGTTTTTATTACATAATCAGTTTTCCATAAATTAAATTTAGGAACTTTATAAATCTGTTCTTATCTATCTTAGGTATTTCCCATTCATCAATTGCTTTACTGAAATCTTGCAAAATTAATTCATTTCTATTTATTACTTTCTTTATTTCTGAAGATTCAGAATCATCTGATTTAACACTACTGGCCGATCTACACAATAAAGGATCCATTTTTAATATCAATAAGTTGCGGCCACTGCCTGTTATACCCTTCGATAGCCTAACTGTGGCTGAAAAACGGGTTCAGATGGCATACCCAAAACTTTCTGAGATATTAAAATGGATTCTTTATTTAATTAATTGGCTCTGATACCAACAAAGGCAAAGGATCGAACATATCAAAATTAGCACAATAACAAAGGCAAAGGATCAAAATATAAATATTAAAGATCATGCAATGATAAATATGAAACACAGAAATATATTTAATCAAACTATAACATAAGAAAGTGATTCGTTATAACTCACAATTTTTAATTTTAGACTGTATACAGATTTTGATTATTATTATTAGTTTTATTTTTAAGGTTTAGGGTTCCTGCAACCTTAACCTGGGATCCCCAGAATTAAGTCAAAGTGAGGAGGGAGAAGAGAAAGGTGCCGTTAATACGGGCTTATAAAGTACCAAACACAAAACAAATTTATTTAAGTACAAAATAGAAATACAAGATTGAAATTAAAATTAAAACTTACAAAACTTACAAATGTTTTTACCCAGACTTGAACGTTGAATGCTTACAATGAACAAAGAGAGAGAAAGAGTGGTTGAGAGTAAAACTAAGTTTTTTTTTTTTTTCTAGCTTATACCTTCACAAGGAGAGAGGCTCCCTTTTTATAGCAAAATGAAGAATCTTTACTGTTTGTTTTTTACTGTGGATGAACAGTGGTTGGTCTGCCACCGAATCTTGACTTTTACTGTATGCTTCTACTGTTGAAATAGTAGCTTGGCCTTTACTGTAGAAATATTGACTGATTGAAGGAATAAGGTTCCTTCTGCCTGTTTATATGACTCTGAACAAGATGAGGACGATGATGTGTCCTTCTTTTTCTTTTCTTTTCTTTTTATTTTTTATTTTTTCTTTATTTTTTCTTTTTCTTTTTTATTTTTACTTGTTTTACTTTTGATTTTTACAGGGGGAAGAATATAATCATCATTACTATCTTCATATGAGGGGATAGAAGCAGTTGATGATGAGGATGATGAAGATGATGAAATATATTTATGCTTGCTTTTATGACTCTTCTTAGACGAGAATTTATCAGAGGATTCTGCCTTGGTTTTACTGGATGATGGTTTTACTGTGGGTTCAGAGGAAGTGGATAGATGTTGAAACATTTCTTGACATATCATCTTATATTCCTCTGGGGTTTTAGCTGCAGCTAACCGGGCCTGGCACTGGGCCTTTTGGATACCAAATGTTGGGTTGTCCGAAGTGGCTAGTGTATTGGCATAGGTTAAGACTGGTTGAGAAGGACTGGCTAGTTTACTGTGGATCCATTAATTAATTTTTTGTTCGGTAGTGGAGTTTTTGAATGATCCCCACCATTTTATTTTATGGCGTTTTACTAGCATAGGAATTTGGGTTCCTGGGGCATATTGGTAATCAAAATACCACTGGTAGACCTAAGGGGTGAAGAAGGTCATACAGTAGTACATTAATGACGGAATACGAATTTCTCCAGGATTGGGTTTATAATGGATTTTAAAATAGTGGTATAAAGAAATAATTTCTGGAGGAATATTCTCCTCAGAAATACCTCTAGAATGCCACCATTTTTTAAACCAATTAGGTATTTTTAAATCAGTTCTTATATTTTGATCAAAATATATCAACCACAAATGTGTAGTTGTTGAATTTTGGATACAGAAAACTTTTTCCCAAGCTTCTTTGTAATCAAAATAATTATAAGTCTGATTATATTTATGCAAAGCTTTAAATCGTACTGGAGTATATAGTGAAGAAATGGGCCAATCCTTGGGATGAATAACCCTTTTTATTTGGATGGAGGAATACGAAATTACAGCTTTATTTTTTATATCAAAAGTGTGTTTGACTTTTACAGAACCGGTGTCTATTAAAATATGATGATAATATTCCTGAGGTTTGGTGGGATCGGTTGGAATAAAATACCAATCCTCAGGGTAATAGTTTTTTATAATATGCCAAGGATTATTATGGTTGTATCCATCCTCGACTTCTATTTCGTAATCATAAATATTTTTAAGAAACCATTTATGTATATGATGAGAATATTGAATTTTCGGCAAATCCACAGCCTTCAACGGATTTGATGAGTCTTTACTGTCTACCGTTTGAGACAGACTAGCCGTACCATAAGCGGGTACAATCGCTTTATGTTTAGAAATCATACCTGTGTCTTCTGTGGAAGAAAACGCCATACCCTGTAAAGCCTTTAACATCTCTGGGGATTGACTTAGTTCTTCAATCCATTTTTTGAGGTCTTTAGGAGGGGTGGTTTTAGTGTTTATGGTAAGGGTTTTATTCAAATCTTCTGAATGCTCTGAGAGAGCTTTAGTAGGTGAATTTGATTCTTCTTTTACTATTCCTTTTCCCTTATCCTTCTTTCGTCCCATTGTTCTATAAGAATTCACAGGTTAGAAAGTCTGGGATATTGTTACAATTACCCTTAATATATTCAATATCAAATTCAAAGATACTTAAAAGTGCTTGCCATCTAGCAAAAATCTGTTTAGAGGCAAGGTTTTTAACGTCCTTTTGCAAAACATCTTTTGCAGATTTACAATCAATTCGAAGTAAAAATTTTTTATTTAATAAATCAGATTGAAATTTATTTATACATATGACAATACTTAAAATTTCCTTTTTAATAGTTGAATAATTTAATTATGCAGGATTCCAATGTCCTGATGTATATTGGATAATACATTCCTTTTCATTAATTTTTTGTTTTAAAATACCACCATATCCTATATTTGATGCATCCGTTTCAATAATTTTAAATGCATTAGGATTAGGGATATATAAGTAAAGAATTTCTTTAACTAATGATTTGATATTTTTTACTAATTGTGTATGCTTGATAGTCCAGGGACTAGCATTCTTTTTAAGTCTATCATGCAAAGGTTTTATCATACAGTTAAGGTTAGGATAAAAATCAATTACATAGTTTAAACAACCTAGAAATCTCTGAAGCTGTGTTTTATTTGTAATTTCATCAGGAAATTTTTCTCCAAATACCATAGTTCGTTCTATAGGTTGGATCATTCCTTATTCAATATAGTGTCCTAAAAATCTAACTTTAGTTTTAAATAAATCCATTTTAGTTTTACTTAATGCTAAACCATTTTTTTCAATAACCATACAAAAGGTTTTTAGATGTTTGAAATGGTTTTCAATGGTTTGACTAAATATTAATACATCATCTATATAAACTATACAAAATTTTGAATAAGGGTTAAATATATCATTCATAATTCTCTGGAATTCAGAAGGTGCATTTTTTAATCCAAATGGCATTACGTTCCATTCGTATTGACCGAAAGGAACTGTAAATGCAGTTTTATATTGATCTTTAGGGTGAATTTGTATCTGCCAGTATCTTGACTTCATATCAAATTTACTAAAAATATTTGCATTGTATAATTTCTTTAAAAGATCTTTTTTATTTGAAATCGGATATCTTATCCATTTTAATGTTGTATTTAATGGTTTATAGTTTATTACCAATCTAGGTACTCCTTTTTCAATGGCTTTACAGAGATGTCAATGGTTTTCACATAGGAGGCTCATTTTAACTCTCTCCCCCACAAAATATCTTTATTGAAAAGATAATTTTTCACCATAAAATATCTATCTCAGAAGTCCTGGTACATTAATTTAATCACATATTTAATGCAAAGAAAAAAACAGACAGTCTGTGGATCCATCTAGCCTGGCTCGCTCGGGCCTTGATAAAAAACAGACCAGGTAGAAAAATCTCGTTTTGAAAACGGGCTTCAATTATTTTGTTCAGATCCGTAAAATTTATAGGCAAGTCCAAACCGTCCATGGGAAGCACATGTTGACAGTGCTACTGACTAATAGCATGAGTTATCAAATTGCACTCACGCTTAACATGATTGCAAGAAAAATTATTAAACTAAATCAAGAAGAAAAAGTTTAGTTCCATAATTAGTCTCCGGTATCTTTTTTATTGTTAGTGTCGAATCATTATGAGGGAGTCTAATTCAATAACAATATTGTACAGACCCATGTTGTAAGTCGTTGTAAGACTAAAAATAGTAGCTTCAACCTCAACATGATCAAGCAACGTAGAGGATGTATGCTTCTTCAAACTAGACCCCATAATTGCACCATTTGCATCCCAAATAACAAAGCCAAGACCATAACCTCCTTAATGCAAAAGAGTAGCATTTGAATTCACCTTGAACCAGCTTGAAGGGGGAGGACACCATTTCTGAACTAGCACAACAACACCCGACACTTGTTCCACCTGAGGCAACTGCGAGTTAGCGACAAAGAAGTCCAAAATAATACCCTTACCCATTTGGACAATCTGTAGTAGAGATAGATCTTTCTGTTGGAACTTGTGCAGGTTCCTTGATCTCCAAATTGCCCATGCCATTAATGCAAAGAATTCCATCTGCTCAACATGAAACTGAGCTAGCAATCAGTGCATCCAACTTAAAAAATCCTCAAAAATACTGTTGTTAACATCAATACAAAGTAGGCTGAGTTTCTGAACATTACTTGCCCTATCACAATCTTGCAAACAGTGAGCTAATGTTTCAATAAGCATCATCACATATTCCACAAACAACATCACATTGAACTCCTTTGTCTCTCAAAGCACACAACATCGACAATTGTCCTTTAATAACTCTGAACATGAAATGTTTTATTTTTGGTGAAATTCGTAAATTCCACAAAGATGTCCAACATGGCATATTCGTTGTGGAAGAGGAAGATGTAACCTGCACACTTATAGTAGCATTAAAGACCAACTGATACCTAGTATTTATGTATAGGAGCCCGACTTGGTACGAGGCCAAGCCAAAGAGTCTGCTATACACCATTTGCTAAGAGAAAACTACAGAATATCTATGCATCTGTAAGTGAGAACATCACATGAACAAGCTCTACTCTTCACTCCAAGCCTATGTGGTCAATCAGCTCACGTACACGAGCATTCTCATAAAAATTTGCATTTAAAGGACATGCTCTAACACTAGCACAATCCAAGATCCACCTATCCTTCAATATAAACACAGAATCTCCATTGCTAATCAACCATCTAGAACCTTACTTAATCACCCATTTCGATATAAACAAGCTTGGCCAAGCATAACTTAGATGAAAACCCTTCTTAGCATCTAGAATAGATAAGCATGGGAAGTAACAAATCTTTAAGCATCGAGCCAACGTAGATTCTGGTTGTTTAACGATTTCCAAACCTACTTGGCCAGCAATGCTAAATTAAAAGCCCATATATTTCGAAAGCCCAAACCACCACGCATTTTCAATGAACAAAGCTTACTCCATGTGCACCAATGTAGTTTTTGCTCATCCATTTGTCGCCCCCACTAGAATTTAGCAATGCTTGACTCAATTATTTAGCAAGTTTTCAAAGGGAGCAATAAACAACTCATACTATAGGATGGCATAGCTTGCGCTATAGGTTTGATAAGTACCTCTTTCCCTACCCTGGAAGGTGCTCTCTTCTTCCATCCTTTTAGTTTGCTACTAACTTGGTCATATATACTCTGGAAAACCATTTTCTTGCTTCTCCCAATAACTACCTGAAGCCCTAGATATTTGGAATGATGTTGAATTCCCTAGACTCCAAGTTTATGCATAAGAATACAACTGAAGAAGGAGTGTTCTTACTAAAAGAAATCTTTGATTTCTCAAAATTAATATTTTGATCGGATGCCCTCTTGTAATCTTACAAAATCTTTATGATTATCTCCACTTCTGCCATAATTGTTTTTCTAAAGGTTAGGCTATCATCGGCAAAAACTAAATAGGTAATTTTTAGAGCCCAACATGCAACTTTCCTTCCTTATTCGCTTTTGAGATTAGATTTGAAAAACCTTTAGCACAAAATAAGACAAGGTAAGGTGAAAGAAGGTCCCCTTCACGGAGGCCACTCTAGGGAAAAAAAGTATCCTTAGGTTCACCATTAATCAGAAGAGTAAGAAACAGTGGTTACACAACTCATGATGAGTTTTACCCATTTCCAATGAAAACCTATATAAAGCATAACTTTTAAAGTAAATTCCACTCCACACGATCGTAAGCCTTACTTGTATCCATTTTTAAAGTGAAATGACTCGTGCTTGAATTCTTATACTTCATGTAATGAAAAATCTTAAATGCAACAAGGACATTATCTATAATTTGATGACCAGGAATAAAAGCAGATTGAGTGGGGCTAATAACGTTGGGAAGAAAGATTATCAACCTATTAGCAATTACTTTGTTGACCAACTTAAAAACAACATTACAAAAACTAATAGGTCTAAAATCCTTAGTTAAAATTGAATTTTTAATTTTAAGAATAAGGGCAATATATGTATGATTAATAGAAGCATGAGAAACATTACTATTCAAAATGCCGAGGACCTTATTTTCTACATCATTACCAATAATATGCAGAAAGATTGAAAAAAAAAAAAGAGGAGATATACCATCACGCCATAGGGTCTTTGAAGGGTGCATTTGTTTAAGAGTAGTATGGACTCCATCCCTAGTGTATAGCTCTAGGAGGCAAGAGTTTGTTCCATCAGAGACTCTTTTTTCAATTGTGTTTAACACATCTAAATAATTTGATGATTCACAAGATAAGAACAACTAGTAAAAGTATTGTGTCAAGGTCCGTATATATCTTCTTCCTCCTCGATTGCCTGACCATCCTCATCTTGAATTTGATCAATCTAATTCTTCTTTTGTTGTAGATTCGTCTTCGAGTGAAAAAAGTTGTATTTTATCCCCCTCCTGCAACCAATGAACCGCTGATCATTAGGTCCACATACACTTCTCTCTTGCAAGCAACTTTTTAATCTGTCTTCAATTTTCTTATGAGAAGTAACATTATCAACTGATGGAGCCCTTTCTTGCAGGATTTTTAATTGTGACCTCAACTTGTGCAGGTTATTATTCATATGGCCAAAAGTAGTACCCTCCCAAAATTTAATATCCCTACCACATCTATGCAACTTTTCCTTAAGCGAAAGCTCATTCCTTGACCAATCCATATCGCTCGAGGAACTCTCAACAACTGCTTTACAAGACTCATCCTTAAGCCACATTTGCTCGAAATGAAAAGGTTTATGCTTCCTCTTCCTCTTTCTAATACGGGTGGCAAGCCAAGAAATTTTTATAAGATAATGATCTAAAGCTTGTCGAACTAGAGGCTCAACTTTATAATTTGGGAAGGGGAAGGTCGAATCCAACATGCCCACAAAACTATTAATTTTTTACTGAATATTATCCTCTCCTACTTGTTCATTACTCCAAGTGAACTAACATCCAAAAAACCCAAGATCGAATAACCTGCACCTGTTAAGGATTGCATGAAAATCATCTAATCGTTGTTGGTGAACTTGTCGGCCTCCACTTTTCTCAAAATGAAAAAGAATTTCATTAAAAATCTCCCTTCACCACCTACGGGAGGTCATATTTAGTAGCAACGACATCTAATAAATCTTGTGATAGTCTCATCATCTATTCATTAGGCCACCCATAGAAACCTGTGAAATGCTATTGATTGTTAACATTAACGTCAATATGATGTGTTGAAAATGAAAAAAGTTGGATATCGATTGAGTAAACCCCCTCACTGACCAAACACCACATCACAACAAACCTCTATACTGTTCAGAAAACCACACTTTTCTTGAATCCATACTATCTCCTGATGGAATAACTTCATTTCCATTAAGAACACAAAGTTGGGAACCTCAAGCTTTACAAGCTTCTATAAAGTATGAATTGCATGGGGGTTCCCGAGCCCCCTGCGATTCCAACTTAAAGCACTTTTATAATGGGCAACACTATTGTACAGTCTAAACCAAAATATTAACACCCACAATAACATCATTCTTCGATTTTTTGCAAGACACCTCAAACTGGTCCAAAAGCAAAAAACTTAGCTTCAACTTAGATTGCTTTCTCTTTTCCTTTACTTGTGAATTACGTGACTAAATTTCCTTAATGTTTCTTACCTTCTGTTTCCAGGTAGTGCACTTTGAACTTGGATTGAAATCAGTTTGAACAATTCGAAGGATGGTAACAGGAGGCTTATTAAGAAAAGCGAGAGAAGAGGGGACATCACAATTGGTACTGTCAGGCATAGGAGGAGGTGGGTTTATTATTTCATAAAACAAAATAAAAGGCATACCTGGATTAAGGATAAGTCTCAATACTGTAGTGGTTTGGTGTAACAGAGTTGTGCTCATGGTTTGTGCAGGAAGTGAGGTGGTCTCGATCACATTAGTTATGGGATTATCATTCAAAGATTTGGATATTAGCAGTACATCAAAGGGTGTAGGCTGACGTGATATGGGTATAGATATGGTAATTGGTGAAGGTTGGAGAGTTTCAGGCAGAGATATAGAGTTGTGGTTAGTTTGGATATCCCCTTGGTTCATAACCATATTATGTAACTAGTGTAGGATAAAATCAGCCGATAGATGGTAATTCACCTCTAGTTCATTAATATTTCCAGTCCCTTCAAATGTTTCAAAAGCTACAGGTATATGATTACTAAGAGCTGGCTTAAAAACAAGTTTTCTAGCAACTTTTGAAACTAACTCATACTTTTACTCACTAACAACTACCTTATTCAATCAGAATGGTGATGCCTTGACCCAGTCCCCATATGGTAAAGCAAATGCCTCTATTTCTTCATCTGTTTCAACATCATCATAATTTTTCATCTTATGGTGACATCTCTAATGTTAAAAAAAAAAAAAGAAGTAAATCTTCATACTTGGAAGCAACCCAAATCGACTTCCAATTGATACTCTTAACATGGATCCTCAAAGTAAAGTAGTTGACAGGTCCAACATCACTTTGAATCTAATATATTTCCCCCATCGAAGCTCCTCTCTAGCTGGCCACTAGAGAAAATTGGCAAATTTTGAACCCAGCATTCTCCTAACTTTTTTAGTCATTCATTGCATAAGGAGGTCATAGGCTCTTACCTAGACAGGAGTGCATTGGAAGTTTAGGTTGGACGGTTGTTCATCCGCCCTATCTCATGCAACACAAAGATATTTCATTCAAAATGCCATGGGGCATTATTCAGGACTGCTTACATATTTTGCTAGTGTGCAAACAGGAATAAAAACACATCTTTGCTCCATTCCCTCACATGTACTCCATGCTTTGCTTTCCTTGCACGAATCATTGTATCCATCAAAGTGTAATTATTATATTATCTACTTATCCAATGCTTGCCAACTAAAGATAGGGATGCCTTATTATTAGCTATTCCTTCCTTCACCACATCTAGTACCACCATTTTTTTTTCTATTGGAACATGATTATGCTCAGCCATTCTTCCATGATCCACAGCAGATTATAACCCTAAACAGGATAAGGTAGCACTCGGTATATACACAAAACTCTTAAGAGACGAAAGGAAACGTACTTCAAAACGACACAACAACATCAAAAAGAGAATAGATGAATTAGAAGACGGACCTCAATGAAATGGAATCAAATAAAACGATAAGGAAAACAAGAATAAAGAGAAGCCCAAAAAGGGAAAGAAAACTAGGAAAAAGATCAAAGCCACAGGAGTAATAGACTAAAGCCTCTATCATGGAGGAACCTTAACGCCCAAGCAATGTGACCTAGCCATCATGGAGACAGAACCCTAACTCTCATAAGGAGAGGACTAATGGTTAATAAATTTACTTTTCCACTAAGTTAATATTTGAATGATTTTTATTATAAAGCAGCTTTTAGTTTAATCCAATTACTCCAAGTACCTTATCTTCCAAAATGTCACAATCCTTGAACTCAAAAGCAATGCTTCCACAAATTAATTAAGTTATAGCTAGGCTACATTATCTTGCTTTATATCACCCTTGTTACAAAAATAGTTTTTTATTTTTTAATCTATTCTTTGGATTTTGAATAATAAATTTTATATGACAATACTTTGTAACTATTGAGTCAACATAATAAAAATATAATTTATAAACCATAATGAAACTTAATATAACCTAAATAAAGATACTTTAGCATAAATATTATACTAAAAATATTTTTATTATATTACATTGCATTTTATTATAATTTACTGAATTTAAAAAATTTTTAAGGATGTAATTAAGTAGCCCATGAGCTCTCTGGTGTCATCTCTCCCAATATGGTTGGCAAGAACATTTGGATAGAGGAGGTTCCTCCTTCAATCTCTAGCTTTGTCTTAGTTAATGCTCTTGCAATTTCTTAATAAATTTTGTTTTTCATTCTAAAAAAAAAAGGCTCTTAGAAATATAAAAAGGATCTCTCTTTCCCTATTGGATTTGTACAACAATTATTTCAAATGAGTCTGGGACTCAATAAAAATCACAATAATATTTATCTATGCTAAAAGTCTCTTTCTCCTCATGCATGAGGTTGCACTGAAAATTGAATTAACAAATTCATAGTTTGGTGATTTTTGTAGTAATTTGATGGTTTAACCTTGATTTTTGTACTGTGTTGTAATTTTACTATATTTTGATTTTCATATCAATTTCATCCTGAATTTTAATTTTTTATTTTAATAACACTCTAAATTTCAATTAAAAGTTAAATAAAAAAATATCAATATGAAACCTCTTCTTGACTTTAGGTTAACTTAATCCAAGTTTACCAACTCGCACAAATTTATTAACTTTAACCTGAATTTCCTCACTCATACAAATCTATTAAATTACTACAAGCTCAAAGTCAAGGATGAATCTATTTTTTATTCACAATTTAAGTCATAATAATTTAGAATGATATTACAATAAAATGTCAAAGTTCAGTTCAGAGTGAACTTGATATAAATGTCAAGATTGGAGTGAAATTGCAACAAAAAAATTAAAGTTCATGATGAAATTGATATAAAGATCAAATTAGGGTAAAATCAAATAATATATAAATTTTAATTGAAATATATATTGTGAAAAATGTGATAAGGTGAAATCGTATGCCAACAAGAAATTGAAAGGCCTGGGCTAAAAGGACTGGAGATTTACAAAATGAGGGTAGCTCATATGAAGAGGAAAACGCAAAAAGAAAAATGAAAGAAAGTTTGTATTTTGATTGATTTCTTTTCAAGTGTCTTTAATTAAATAAACTTAATCCAGCTCCTTTAATTGATTTCTAAGTTATTTTGATCCTTCCATCCTAAGTAGAGAAATCAAAGTGTTAATGGGAATAATAAATTAGGGACCTGACTATAATTTTAAAAACCGATGACAGTCAACCTGACTATTTTGGATGGAAAAAACTCAAATATTAACATAATTATAGTTAGGGACCACGTAGTTTTTGAAAACAATGGTCCAAATGTGTTCACTGTAATTGAATTATAAGGCAATTTAGGTTTTCCCTCTTATTTCTGGAATTGAAGCAGTGGAGAAGTTTTAGGCACACCGCAAGTTTAGTTGTTTTCTGGAATTGAGACTTGCTTGACAAGTAACAGGCAGAAATAAATTACCAAGTCTATGATTATAAATAACAACATTAAGGTTTTTCCAAGAAAATTTAATAATGAATTGAAACTTTGACATCTATTGCACATTCTTACTATTTTCAATCCTGACAAATGTTTCACTATACAAATGAAACACAAGAAACCCTTTTCTGTTTATTTTTTATACATAATATTTTTCACATTTTTTATATACCTTGTTGTCATCTTTAATTCCTTGATTTGCAACAGATTCCGAATGATCACCAAGATAAGTCTCTGCTAAGGAAGCATATAATGCAGCTCCAACCGGAAGGGCATCCTCGTCGAGAAAGAAGTGAGGGGAGTGTGGGGAGTGAATTGAGCCTAGTTTTTCATTTCTAATTCCGACGCTGAACATGACTCCAGGAATCAATTCTTGATAGAAAGCAAAGTCCTCGCCGGCCATCACCCTCTCACCTGGCTTTACATTCTCAGCACCAAGAAGAAGACTGCCAATCCTCTGAACATGCAAATTCAACTTTTCATCATTCACAGTAGCAGGATATGATGGGTATTCTTCTTCTTTCATGTCAATGTATGCATTGCATCTGTGCACAGCTGCCTGCCCTTCAATAACCTATCACGAGTTCCAATAGAATTAGCAAAACAAGTTGGCAGCAAAGGGAAAGACTTGAAAAATGCTTGGCCGAAAGTGCTGTTATTTAAATTTTCTTAGTGTTGTTTAGATCATACAGATTTTATTCTTATTTTCTTATTTTTGTTGGCCAGCTTCATAAATGCAAGTATGAAATTATCATTTAGTCCCTTAATTGTTTCAAATACACAAGTCCCGTTAGAGCGAGCAAAATTTAATTTTATAATCCTATTATATTTACTTCACACTAAATGATCCTTCCCTTCAGATTGTTTTATAGTTAAATATGTATAAAATGCCTATTTTGTCCTTAATAATAGCACATCAGTTATATTCTCTCTCTTCAATTCAATCTTTCTCTTTCTCTTTCTCTTCTGTTTTTCTTCTTTCTGAACCTAAAAGATGAAAACTCCTCCCTAAAATGGGTTGCTAAGTAACTAGAAGAAACAAATCCAGCCTTTTTCTTCTTGCTTTGGCATATGCAGAAACACTCAAACCCTTAATCCCTAATTCAAAAATAGTTATTTATCCTAAAAAAAATCACAAAGAAATCTGATTTCCGTAGTTTTTTGTCATGGAATTCGTTATTGGAATTTCCTATCTCGTAGAACAAAGATGATGGATGGGGATTATGATTGAAGTGCACACACTACGTTTTGTACAGTTCTAATTCTACATGTATACTTGGTAAATGAGGTGATGCTTGTGAGCGAGAGATGAAGAGACAACAGTTTCTTGATCATGGCAGAGAAAATGCCACAACCTCTTGGGGAAAGACATGAGTTGAAAGGGAACTTTTGCACCCTGAATTATTGGATAGTTGATTCTATTTTTTATTACTTGAGTTTACCAATGGAAAATCAAGCAAATATGGAAAATCAAGCAAATCTCAACAGAAGGATCAGTTAATGTGACAGAGATATAATAGTTATATAATATAAAATGAGATTTTGAAAACCGAGATTCTAATTTGTGTATTTGACTCTAATTGAGGAACTCCCTAAATGAAAATGAACAAGAAAACCTGATTTAGCTTGAACATGAAATACATGCTAAAAAGTCTCAATTCAAATGCACCCACATGCATTTATAAAAAGTGTGTTTTCATCCTAAAGAAATTCAAATTTTTATTTATACAATTTGCACCAACTCCTGTTTGGTATAAGTGAATCTGAAGCAAGGAATTCATTACAAATGATAGAATGTGGTTTAGAGGTTAAATGAATATTTCCGTTCATACTAAATATAAAAGCATAGAATTCTAAATGAATCCACAAAATTGTATGGAATTCTTGGTCATACACAGTCATATAATTGGGTTTCAAATTCTTTATCAAAATGCAACCTCAGGTTCAAGACAGTGATGACAATCTAGGACCCCCTTCCTCCCCTTCCCATTAATCTTTCAGATACAACCATTTCTCAAATTGTAAGCAGGATCCATTCCCATATCTTAAACATGCAACTCGGTTTGTTTCTTATAGACAGCAATGAATTGACTTGAAAAGTGGAAACATGCAACTCTGTTATGAGTATGGTTTTTACCACATGAGGAATTGCACGCCAAAAAAGGCATGCTTCGAAGATTTGAAACACAGAATGATTTCTTCCATTACATCAAGTGAAAAAAACATTTACAGCAGTTTACCTCTTTCATCCTCCGCTGGAGTCGGTGCAAGCCCTTGGTTGTCAGACTCCTCAAAGTGCCCCCAAATTGAACATATGGTGGAATTACATTCAGGGCAGTCCCACCTCTGACGTATGTAACAGAGAGCACCTACAGCCAGAAATAAAGTACCAGTATTAACAGAGAAAATGGATCTTATGTTCCCATATAAACAGCTAGGAAATACCCAAAATAGGAAACATAAATGCAGGGTGGGGGGTTTTCCTAGAGAAGTTAGTAAAAGTGGCAAATGTAATCTTTGGTTGCTTTGGTCTAATATTAAAGGAGAGTTGGATGAACCCAGAAAAGAGAGGATCAAAAAGTAAAACTGGTTGAGTCCATACAGCAAGCATAATAAAGTATCTGCATAGGTTCCATCAACGTCAGCAAGCGTTCTGGTAATTAGATACTCTCATCTGAGTGGCTACTATAATAAATTCAAGACTGGGGTGTACTTCACTGTATAGAGGATCAGCTTCCCTTGAGATGAGCTGTTGCAGTGCCAGAATTGCAAATGATACAGCAAGTAATGGATCAACATTATTATGAGGCTCTGCATCATGGCCACCTTTGCCTTCAATTTTAGCTTCAAAAACAGACACAGCAGCAAGAAGTGGCCCTGGCAAGGATGAAATCTTTCCAGTGGGCAATTGTGTGCTAATGTGCATGGAAAATATTGCTTCAGCATCACCTAGTGCACCTTCTTTTATCATATGAGATGCACCAGCACCTCCTTCCTCAGCTGGTTGGAAAAGAAGTCGTACAGTTCCCTTAAAAATCAAATTAAAAAAAAAAAAAGCATTCAATTTATTTAAGCAAGGGTCTTCTCTGTGCTTTCTGAATACCAGTGCTTATTAATTAGAACAATGATCCAAAATGAAGTTGACAAGCACAAAAGGCGTCAAACAAAAAAAAGAGAAATAGAGAGCAGCATAGATACAGAAAAGCAGAAATTTCTTATTTTTTATTATATAAGGAAAACCAAGGAATCATGTCTCACTTAAACAAAAGATAAAGCAGAATGAAGGAACATAATTCATGTTGCATTCTCATACAAACTGAGAGTTCTGTTAGAGGAAATCAAACAATAGAGATGCACACAAATTAGAGAAGAAGAAGCAAAATAAACACAATATTTTACATGGTTTGGCTAGGGTACCTACTTACACTATAGTCCCCTGCTTTTCACAGAAACACCAAACATAGTATTACAGCTCTATTTACAGACACTAGGTTCAAAGCCTACTACAAATAACAATTACATGATTAATCCTAATAAAGAAAACGAAATGTCAACTAAATTATTCTTAATGGCCAGCATCATGAAGCCGTTCACCTTTATCAGGGACCTCTGGGGGAAAGTAAACTCCTTCTCTGACAAATATGAGCCATAAATCAATCTGTTCTCTCAAGATTCAAGTGATAGCAGGTTATATAACTATGTAATTATAGTCTTACACATCAATATATTTTGTTGTTTAGAAGGAATAATTATTAATTGTGTTTTAGTACAAGTAGCTATGGCAATTTCTAAGACTTTTTACTAAAAAGAAATAAGTATTCTACAATACTCATAGAATTAATGGAACTTGTTCAATTAGAAAAAATGATTAAGGAGCATCTGAAAAACATCAACAAAAGGTTTCTTATTGGAATCTGCAAGTTGAAATTAAATGGGGTTCCCTCCCTTTCTGCATTCATGATGTTCTTTTCACCAAAATATCGCCCATTACACCCTTCCACATCCAACTCAATTGACACCATAACTTTTAATTACTGTTTCAATCAATCAGCCACCAAACATAACAGAATCTCAAAACTGTAAACATAAATCAGAAAGGCAAAACCTCCCAACAAGAGCATCAAATCAATCAATTACTTTGGTATGGAATTCATTTACAAGATCAAAATGTCATGTTTGCTATAAATAAAAATTCATTTACAATTCTATATTTAATTGGTAATGCTTGAACCATACTAAAATTGACAGAATTCTAAATACAAGCAAGTAAAGCTACAAATTTAAAATAAATTTAATAGTTAATCAAACAAAAAAAATTAATGAACAAATGATTTTTTTTTAAGGAAATTCATTTGCGCATAAAACGAATTCTACATTTATTTATTGAAAACACTATCATAACAAAATTAACTGACCTTAAGTTCACGTTTACGCTGATTAAGCAACTTGGCAGCACCGAGGAGCATTGTGGTGTGAGCATCGTGTCCACAAGCATGCATTTTCCCATCAATTTTGCTTTTATGCTCCCACTCAACCAGTTCCTACATATCATCATAAAAGCAAACGTAAGGCATATCAAAAATTGAAAAAAAAAAAAATAGAACGAACAGGTGATTACTTGCAAGGGAAGAGCATCCATGTCGGCCCGGAGAGCAACGGCGGGGCGAGAACCATTGCCAATTTTGGCGACAACGCCAGTTTTAGCAACTGGGTATTCATAAGGGATTCCAAGTCTGTCGAGTTCACTGCGAATAAGAGCACTAGTGTTGTGTTCTTCAAACCTGAGTTCTGGGTTTTGATGGATTTGTCGTCTGATAGACACTAACCAATCTTTATCTTGTTGTGCTGAACTTAAAATTTGCTGTAGGTAGCCACGATCATAACTGGAATCAATTCCGTCAAGCAAAATAAGCAAGAGAAGCCAACTGCTCAAAATTTTGGCGAATAAAGGATTGCCCATTTTAATCTATCACTCCTATTTTGCAAATTTTGACGTTAGTCAATAAAACGCAAGAATAGTAGGAGTTTCTATTTCTGGGAATAGGGAACTTCAGAATTGTCCGAAATTGCTAATTTAATTTTAATTGATGATATTAACTTTCTATTTAAATTTAAATTTTATTAAATAGAATAAAAAATTATATTATATATTAAATCAGATATACACTCCCCTAGAATCTATTTACATAATTTGATAAAATATATATATTAAAAATTTAATCAATAAAAATTATTTTATTATTTTTATCCTTTAACTCACTAAGATATTAATAAAATTTAATGAATAAACATAAAGGTTAATATGAAAAAAATAATTATTTAAATATATAAATTTAAAAATTTTACAAATATTTTAAGACATCCTAAATAGAAATAACAAATAAAAAAAATAGGACGGAGGGAGTATTAATTTTGATAAGAATAAATTATTTTTAAAGATTTTAATTTTATTGGTTAGAATAATAAAGAAAATACTTAACGTGAAAATCTATCGATTCAAAGCAATTCATACAAGATTTCCAAATTTTTATTTAAAAACATAAATTTTCAAAATCAAAAATTAAAAGAGCAAAGAGTATTTATGAACACAAATCTCGAAACAAGCTTTAATCTTAACAGTACGTGATTTGGTTAGGTCTTATGAGCAAATTTAAGTACTTATATTGTAGAAAATTGAAAAATAAAAATGGAGAGGGGAGGGATGAGTTTGTCTGCAAGGAAAGAAGAAGAAGAAAGAAAGAAATAGTTATGGCTTAAGTGATAACATTTGAAGGGTCAAGATTGGGTCTATGGTATTTTAATCCAATGGCTAAAAATATTCTCCAATTAATTATCTTCAAATTATCATTTATGTCTACATTATTCTTAAATTTACTCTATGAAAATAATTCCTTAATTGATGTCTCTCATATTATTATTTCTCTCCATTAAAAATATTATAATTACTCCATAAAATAATTCCCAAATTTTCTAATTATTTTAAATATCATATATACTTTATTGTTCAATAATCATTTAGATTCACCAAATAAATTCAAAACTTATTTTCTATCCATAAAAATGTATGCATTTATACTCCAAAAATATTAAATAAAATATAAAACATAAATAGTAATTTTTTTAACTTAAATAATATCGATTCTCGGATCTATGGAACTATTCACAGATCAATAAATTATTATTTCAGACACTGAAAAATAGAGCGTTATAAAATATCTATGAAATTTTATTTTCGGTTATTTTAACCTCTCTTCCTTAGGACAATTGGTCACCGAATTGAAAATTGTTAAAAGAAATAGACGTAACACATATTTATTGAAAATGTAGACAAAATTCAATTATCACAGTTATGTGAGAGAACAGTAAAGTGCTTGTAAAATTAACTAGATAAAAAAGAAAGGTGCAATCATTGCTTCTTGAAATGATTGGATTGGAGAATAAATTTATAAATGATTATTTTATTTAAATTTATCAATAATTTTATGAAATTTTTTTAAGTCGTGAATTTTTAAATACCATTAAATTTATATATACTTTTAAAAAGATATAATTAAATATTATTGTACTTTTATGGATTACATAAAATTTGACTTGAATATTTAAAAAGAAATCTAAATTAAATACCATTCAAATTATAAAATATAATAAAGTCTCCAATAAACCCACTTTTGGTCCTATCAAAGTTCAGAACCAACATTATCTTAAAATCAGTATGCTACATCAGATCATTGGAAGAGGATCTAACGATCCTGCAAATTATAAATTAAAAATTAAAAATACTAAAAAATTATTATGATGATCCTTTGCTATCAAAGAATGTCTTATAATTTTGATTGTAGGTTGTTAATTCTAACAATGTGACGGTAAAACTAGTAATTTATAATTTTTATTAGTCTATGAACAACATAAGTCTATTATAGAGATTGAACTCACAACAAACAGAGAATTCAACCATTACTGCCTCTTAATCTTGGAGTTCAATGATTTGCCATCCTTAATTTCAAATCATAGCTTCGCCCCTTAACATCCGAATCGATTAGCTAAATTTGGATCACAGCATTGTCAGGACCTGGATTAACTATGGCCCTGGAATGGCATCATGGATAAGAAATTTTTAATGTTTAATATGAAACAAGCAAGAAATGTACAAAATATCAAGACAGTAAAGTCGTGTATTAACAGGAAGACTCGCCAAGAAAGTATATCTGACTAACTAATCTGTAGATACATGAATATTAACCTATCAAATCTACTCCCATAAGCCTACTCGGTAATCACACTACCCATCCACCCCACTCCGAAGACAAATATAATAATAATGATAAAAAGAGGAGGGGAGAGGGGGGAAGGACAGGCAAAACTACACGGAGACGTGAGGCCTCTAAGCAGTTTCAAAACTAAGGTATGGCTGTGTGCTTACTAAAATTACTACCAAAATTACCAACACAACTACTTTAAACATAAAAATTGGGCGACGGGTGGAAGAAGCCTTCGAGACTACGGATGGAACCTTTTTGAACACTGAAACTCGGTTCCTCAGCCTTATATTCGGTCCAAAGTTAGATGTCGATTCTTCAGAGAATTTTTTGCTTTCACTGGCCTCAGAAAGCAAAAAGTTATTGTGTTCATATTCATCCATGGTACTAGCACTAGGACTAGCACTTCCAACAGAAGTATCATTTTCTGTCACTTCTGAGTCCTGCACATTACAATTCAATAATATTCAATATCAACATTTACATAAAACTATACCAATTCCTCAGCATCACTCACACACTACTCACCTCAGACACATTTGTATCTGATCTGTGTTCTTCTGGCATAGAGCTCCGATTTTCACCAAATTTAACTGGCTGTACTTGGAGTTTACACTGTAGACGTATTCTTCTCGATGCAACACCCTGGGCAGGAAAGTTCAGAGTATTTGGTAGACTTTGTGGATTTCGAGCCCTAATCCTGATTCCAGCTCCAACATTCTCACTGCTGCTAATTTGATTCAGATGGTTGCTTGTTTCCTTTAAACTACTGAACTGGCCTACAGCAGAACTTGAAGCCAAACTTTGGTTCCCGAACGATTCATTATGCACTGAACCAAAATCTTTATGCTGTTGATAGACATTATAGTCAGAAGTTAGATTTCTGTTATCATGTGGAGTTGTTTTAGCTTGAAAAAGAGGCTTTCTGTCAATATCTTCCTCAGGCCACACAGAACCTTGCAGCTCTTTCTCCAGCTGTGGCAGCAGAATATGTAATAGTTAAATATAAGCCAATAAATTTTATGCAAAGATTCAGAAGCAAAGCAACACCATGAAACATAAAAGAATTAATTTGGTTACATCCACTTACCAAAACTTGGCTTGCTCCTAATCCACCATAAGATTCAGAATCCTTGCATGAGTAATCAATTGGCTGCTGAAGGATGTCATTCAGGAAACTAGTCACATAGTCAACTTCTATTTCATTCGTGCCATGTTGAAATTGCACACCACTGTCATTGACGACAGAAGATAGAGAACCAACTTCTGCTTGTACTTGTGCGTGCAGTGGAGAAAATAGTTTGTCATCTAGAGGCTCAGGTGCTTGGACAAACGAATTCAAGAATTCTTCCAGCTGTGTATCCTCCTGAAGAAATCATATATACATAAGATTATTAGATGGTTGTAAAGTGAAAACCTCTCTTTAGCTGAAGTCACATATACATAAGTTCTAAAACACTTATAAATTAAAAACCTTTCTCACCTCAGGAGTCATTACATCTACTTTTTGATTTCCTGCTTGATTAACGTTAGACCATTCATTGGATGGCACAATGTTGGGTGGTGGTGTATGTATCGGAGATGCTTGCGGCACTGTTAGCTCAGATTCTGTGACTTCCGGAGAGGATTGAACTGCAACTGGAGATGAAAGAGTAGCCTCAGGTTCCTCTGAATTCAAATCCACAGTATCATCTTGTTTCTTAAATAAACGACAAATGACAAACGGACTCTGCAAGAAGATGAATCAACTCTAAGAATGTCTTCTCAAATACATAAAAATGAGGTAATTAGACCTTAACTGACAAGCAATTATCTTTTTAACTAAAAAAATGAAGCCAACCCATCAATCAATTAACCAATTTTGTTGTAAATGGAGAATATAAAAAATACTATAAATTAAATCAAAACCAACTAGCATAGTAAGATAGGACCTGCCTGTCCAGGTTTAGTGCCATCAAGCTCATCCTCCGTAGCACGATATTCATGGATGACCCAATGGGTTCTAGTGCCACGTGGAGCGCGTCCAGTGTAGAAGACGAGAGTTTTCTTCATTCCAATCAAGTTGTTTCCAGACTTGATTTTGCGATCCTTTCCAGTCGCCTTCCAATACCCTTTGCTTGTAGCCCTATTCAATCTGTTCCCATTCGGATACTTGCGGTCCAACGGACAGAAAAAGAACCATTCTTGATCATTCGTCTGTATATTGGATAAATCTGAACTCCCAAATTCCAGGAAACAGAAAAATACAAATACAAATTCGTTAATTCAATTAAAATATAAGCCAAAACTCAATAGAAAGTAAAGTGAAAAGAAAACAGAGAAAAAAAAAAAGTACCAGGCAAATCCCATGGCTCCCATTTGCAGACATCGAGTTCACGAATGACTCTAACTTCTCGATCGTTGCCATTAATTTTCAACCTCAAATAGTAATTCACCAATTCCTCGTCCGTTGGCCTGAATCTGAACCCCAACGGCAACGAATTCAAAGACATCACTGCCATATTCACTCTACCCCAGTATACAGAGACAGAAAAATGCCTTCAAAAAGAGAAACAGGAGAAGAGAAAGAGAAAGAGAGAATCTTGAGCAATTCCGATTTTAAGGTAAGACTGGCCACTTAGCTTTTAACGATGAGAAAGAAGAAGCAACTGAGAAAGTGAATCGGCTCAGTTTTTGAGCTCCTTTTCTACACATAAACTACGCGGTTTCATGACTGAAAAAGAGAAGGAAAAATTACTATTTAATTCCTAAATTTGACCAACATTACAAATTAATCCCTTTTGTTCGATAAAAGAATAATTAGTCTATAAAATATTTAATGGTTAAAATGATATTTTTTTTATGGAATCAGAGTTAAAATGTCATGGATGAATTAATGTTCGGACGAGTTTATAATTTAAGTTAAATTCTAGTGATCAAATAAATAATTTTTCCAAAAGGACATCATCTATTTCGTATATACCGCGTATCAAATTTGTCACCCTCGTTTTTCTTTTTATATCGATAATGCCCTGTCCGTCTAGTTAAATCCCTCCTATGCCCACGGTACGGTAGAGTAAGATGGAGAACTATAGGGGTATATGAGACAAAGACACTGAACGTGACATGCACGCCATCGAATAGTATACTGACACGTCAACAGATTGCGTCAACTTCAAAGAGTAGGGGCCTACGCGTCTGACGTGGTGCAATTATCTGTGTACTGCAAGAAGTAGCGAAGAAGAAATAAACAGGAAATTCCAGGGAAGGAAAACTATAGCAAAGAAGAGAAACTTTCTGCATCAATTAATTTTAATGACTTTTTATGATTCATTAAATTTAATTAAAATAAAATTATTTACTATTTGGATATTAGGTTCACCATATGTTAATAGTATTATTATTTTTTTTATTTTTTATAAGTGAGATAAAATTTTCAATTTTATAATTTTTAATAACACAAATTAAGACATAGGTTCTCTTATTTAAAAAAATTTATTTCTTTTTTCTTTTTCATTTTAATAACATAAATAAGCCAATCACATATTAAAATAATAGTATGTTATCACTATTAAAATAGTATAACCTTATTATTTTGTTATTTTAAATTAGAAAAATTTATTATATAAATTGACAATTATTTCATGTCCAACATATTTTTTTTTTCAATGTGCCTCTCAAAATCAGATCTATTATTATTATTATTATTATTATTAAGATCTAATTATCATCATTATAAAATTTTACATCGTGATCAATTAAAAAAAAAATACAGTTTTGCATAAGATATAATTTTGGTTGTTAAGATATAAGCATCGAGATGATTTTTCATTATTTTTATAGGTTTTTAAATTTTATAATTCTCTTATAGCATGTTTTATTTGATATAATATATTTATTATAAAAAAAATTATAAAACCTTTTTTCTTTATACTATATAATGATTTTCTGCCATTTGAAAAAAGTAATTGCGAGAAAAAGATTATATTTAAAAACACCTTTAAAAAGAAAAAAAAAATAAAGAGAAGATCAGTCTATCAACCTGTCACCTGTTGTAACAGGTTGACTGACTATGTGTCATGAAATTATCAATTTTATATCTATACAGAAATAAGCATTTATATACGGTAAGAAAAGCCTTTCAAGGAATCTTACGCATTTACGCCCGTGTATTTGGGCTCTTAAATTCCCAGGGGTTTTCCTTTTTTTTTTTAAAAAAAAAAAAAAGAAAACTTGGAGAAGGTTCTTATTTGTTCTCTTTCTTTCAACAATGATAACAGTGTCAATTTCGTTGCAATCATAGCAATTTATTGAATATGCGAATCTAATTGGATTTCTTCCTTTTCTGGCACTGTAAAAACCATTTTATGGACAAATCCTTAAAATAATCCATGATGATGGAGGCCGGTTCACTGTATTGGTAGTTTCGGTTCAATAAATTAGCTATTCCAATTGGGTGAGATTGGAAACTAAGATCGAAATGAAATTGGTTGATTCCGATGCAGATTCAAAGTGAAAAGAATTAGAATCAAATACATTTTCTCAATGAAATTATCAAACTGATTTTGCTTCGAATATTTTTTATGCCCGATTTTGATCTAATTCGAGTTCAAATTGAATTGATAATTAAGTTGCCTCTGAAATATTGAGAGTATGAACAAATGGTTGGCTCGGTTCAAATAAAATTAAAATTTATGAACACAGATTGAATCATATTAAATTAGCATTTGAATTAAATTGCTTCGCATCAAACAATTAATACTGATGCTTTTGATAGACTTTTTTACAAATCAATTTGGTTTTAAATCCAATCGCTTAATTTCTTTAAAGTCGATTAATTCGAAAAACTGAACTTTTTTTGAATAAATTGATAAAATCAAATTAGAATTTTTGATTCGATTCAATTTGATCGGTGATTTTATACGCTAATATCCATTGAATTGGTGAAACAATTTCAAAGATAGTATCGCCAATGATGTTAATTTTGGCACAACTGTTTAATCTACTTTTTCCGGGTCCCTTCAAAATTATTTATTTCAAATCAGCCAAAAGACAAAGACCTGAGTCATGCCAATGAGGCCACCAACACAAATGGCTTATGACACACGTCTCCTAGTCTTAGCAGCGAGAAATATATATATATATAAATTTCTTAAAAATAAGTCACACCTTTTCTTTTTCTTGTTAAATCTTCTTTAACACTTTTTTGTTTGCAAAAGGACTTTTAACATTTTATTTTTACTTATTAAAATATTAACTTTTAATTAATTAATTTTCTGGCAATATTTTCTACACAGCAACATACTGACAATGATAAACACATCATATTGATATTTTCTAGCTAGTGAGAACGGATGACTCCTTTTTTGACCTGACAAGTGAATTGTCTTTCTCCTTGGAGGAATCAGTAACTACATGATAAAATTCCTTTTTTGATGGAACAAGGAATAAGAAAAAGAGAAATAAAAATATTTTGAATCTCTAGCATAAAAATGAAGAATCAAACTTATGAATAATATTATTTAGAGGAAATGGAGAAAGAAAAGAAAATAACCATAATTTTAAGAGTATTTATGATTTGTCTAACACGTAGAGTTTGTTCAGTAAAATTAACTTATTTCATATATATTAGTTATTTTAGTAGCGTTTGCTATTAGCCGTTTATGTAGTTTTTTAAAAAATAATAAACGCCAAACATTACATGAGTCCCTTCCATTCTGATTAATCTCTAATGGTAAACTTTAGATTTACTTTTATATACGATTGGATTCAATTTAATTGATCAGACCAACCAAATTCTTGTCCATATATATATATAATGAAAGCAGTAATAAGAATTGGTTAAAATAGTACAGGCCTCAACAACTTGAGTTCCCACAGACTCATTCATAACAAAGTGTAAACATAATGAAAGTTAGAGTTTATTATTAAAAAAATACAAAAAAATAATTTTTACTTTTTCGTTAAAACAAAATAACAAAATAGTGATAAATGCAAACTCATACATGCCAAGAAGAGAACAAATTATGGTTTAGAAATAGATGCTTTCACCATTATCCTAATTGATTTTAGGGTTTGCTTTGCTTTGCTTGTTTGGAGTTCTAAAAGGCCACCTTTTAGGCTTTTAGCTTTCCATCCTTTTTCACTTTTTGGCCTTGCTAATCTATATTTTTTAGCATATTCATAGACAGAAATAGAACATAGATTTCTTTTTTTATTTTTATATTGAAAATCTTATGAGAAAGTTTTGGATCTTCATAATAAATAAAACCTTATACTTCCCACCTTTTGTTAAGCAATAGAAAATTTGGAAGAGCATTTGAGGTGGTAAGCTAAGGGATATTCAGTGAAAGTTGAAGCTAAGCAAATCTCATATATATGACTCAATGAGCTATGCAACAGAGAGTAAGATATGCAATTTGAATGCAATTATTATAATAGATTTCTATCTTTTGGTTTGCTTCATTGTCTTTAGAATTAGATATTTTTATGGTTGAATCACTTTATTTTATCAAAACTCTGTCCGAAATTTAATTTTTGAGAAATCAGAGATTGATTAAGGTGGAATCATATTTAATTTAGTTATTTTACACGCATTTAATGTCCAAAATTGGACGAAAAGATGATCAATTGAATCAGAGGGATAAAATTTATTTTTAAAAAAATTAAAAGTAAAATAGTCTATTTTTTTTATAAAATATGGGACAATAAAAATATTGGAATAGCAATACATTGTTGCTAAGAATCTTTGACAGCCAGACTAACTTTTGATCTTCAACTCTCATATTGCATTATTAGGTGTAAGATATTCATAACTTTTTGAAATAAGGTTCAGTTTGTCTTCTGAATTTGAGAGTAATGTATAATTTGTCTAAAATTAATTTTTTTTTTATATGATTTATGCTTTGAATTTGCACTAAAATGAGTAATGTATAATTTATGGACTTCTTGCTTTTTTTTTTTTTTTTTTTTTTTTTTTTTTTTTTTTTG
>CANUEP010143186.1:0-18204 GCA_947857235.1 Jatropha podagrica | reverse complement strand
AGATCCTTTGTAAAGTGTATTCCTTCCTTGGCAGTACGGAGAGTCTGTATCTATAAGGAAGTCTCGGGGCTCCCAAGTACACGATTGTTTAGGTGTGTGCTGAAAGCGCTTCCTTTAATGCCAGCCTGTATCTGAACCCCTTTCCATATCTCGGAGAAGGTATTTGCATAAATACTGTGAAAGTTTGCCCTGAATAAGAGCCCATTTGTCCAGCCAGAAACGTATCTCCATTCCCAACACTCCACTGTAATCCCAACAAAATAATATCTCGCCCGCGAAGGATTGAAGCCCATGTTGAAGACATTCCAACTTTAGGAACGGCTGAAAACAGATCCTGATTATGAAGATACTTGGTACTGAAGACCTGGCCCCATAGTTGCTCATGCAACATGCTCCAGTTTAGCTTGGCAAGTAATGCTAGATTCATATCCCTGGTCTTCCTTAATCCTAAGCACCCCATTGCTTTCGGTTGACAAACTTTGTCCCAACTCAATAAATGCGGTTTCTTATGAGAATCAGAGCAGCCCCACAAGAAGTCCCTATTTAGTTGATCCAAAGAATCACAGACTGTTGTGGGTAGATAAGTAGTATGCATCGTGTATACTGGGATTGACTGAGTCACAGACTGAATCAACGTAGCCCTGCCTGCCAGAGATAGGCAGTTTGCCTTCCATCCCGCTAACTTAGTCTGGACTCTACTTACAATATCAGCATAAATATTACTGCGTCTGCCATCAGGAATAATAGGCACCCCAAAATATCTTCCAAGATCAGTCACCTTAGAAAAACCACATAATAAACTAATAGATGCTGATATTTCCCTTGGGACATTAGGGGAGAAATATATCTTGGACTTAGCTGGGTTAATTCGTTGGCCTGAGCTTGCACAAATGCTGCTTACAATAGTCTGAATACACCGAATTTGAGCAAGTGAAGCTTTAGCAAATAGAAGCAGGTCGAAAGTGAAAGTCTTTAGATCGAAAGCCAATTCAAGTATCTGCTGCAGTGAAAGTCCTTCTTTGAGACTGTCTCATTGAATAGTCCCAGATTCAGAGTGAGTGAGAGTGACGGATGCTGCCAAGGATGCAGCAACAGCAGTGAGAGTCAGGGAAACTAAGTTCACATTGACTGTAACTGAGTAACTGATGAGTCACTGAGGTAACTAGCTGTACTGCGTAACGAACATTTTCTCAGTTAGTGAAGGAGAACAGTAGGGATGAATTCTGCTTGAACTGGAGATTGGATTCATAGGCATATTATAGGCAAAAGGGGGCATTAAAGGTATTTTAAGATTATTTTACGCCCCTGGCAAGCAATAATTCTTATTGTAATTTCAACTTTCATTTCATCGAGTGGGAGTTATCTTGGAAGTTTGAGTCCAGTTTCTTCGATCTAGTCTTAAGCGCTCTAAGTGCTATTCTAATCTTTTGCAGGCCTGTTCTTGCGCCTGCGAGCGAGGTAATGATGCGGTTGCAGACCAGTCATAAGGGATCTACCTGTAATTAGAATTAGTAGCATTTCATACTCCGGATACGAGTCCTAATCTTTCTCCCGGGCATAAGGAGGCATAAGAGGTATACCGTTAATAACAAAAAGTACTACCCATAATATACTAAATAACGAGACTAAAGCACTACCAGTACCACCTAGCGTAAGAGTTAACAGTCAATCCTATCCTAAAGTACTATTATTTCTAAAGCATTCTTAATTAATGCTTTTCCTAATCTCTTTCAGGCTAGTTCCTTTCGATTGCAGTAAGTTCCAGACCAGTACTAAGATAAGCCCTTGTAAATGCAGTCAAGAGGTAAGTCTATCCAATTGCTTTCTAGCGCCTTACCAGGCCAGGCCAGAAAAAAAGCCATCGATAA
This sequence comes from Jatropha podagrica, assembly GCA_947857235.1. Taxonomy (NCBI): domain Eukaryota; kingdom Viridiplantae; phylum Streptophyta; class Magnoliopsida; order Malpighiales; family Euphorbiaceae; genus Jatropha; species Jatropha podagrica. The sequence continues at coordinate 16,336 of CANUEP010143186.1, read as the reverse complement.
GCGCATCCCTTTTCTTTTCTTTTTTCCTGAGTCTGTTGGAGTGCTAAAGGTAGTAATCCCATCTAATCAAGTTCAAATCCTTCTGTCTTCCATTACTCCGCAACCTCCTGCCTTCCTTGAGGTTTGAGTTGAGTTGCAGGAGTAGCTTTCCTTTCAATTGCTTCTGCCTTTGATGGAGTTGCAGTCCTTGGGGTTTGAGAAGTTGGATTTTCAGTTTCATTCTAGCCAAAGCCAATTGGAGGCCCAAGGTAAGCCACAGTCCTAAGCACTGGCATTCTAGATTCCTTCCCTGGGGGAGTGCTAAGGGTTTCAAGCCAGCTAGTTTTAGTCCTTCGCTCCTAAAGAAGTGGGCCTCTTACGCAAGTATCATCTTTCTATCTTCCCCGCAACCTAGATTTTTTTCCCGTGGAGAATTCTTTTTCCACCTCTAAATTTTATCTTATTTTTCTATGCGTGGACTATCCGGCATAGTTAGGTTAGACATTAGTCTTATATGGGAATGGATTTGCTTATTCGATAGCTTAATCGATCCGTACGCGCACAGAACTCGTACAGGTGAATAAGAAAGCGATCCAACTCCTTCCATGTGGCTATCGGTAGACCATTGTGTAGAATATCGCCCGCTCTGACTCTTTAGTATACTCTCATACGGCAAGTAAGACCTATACTATAGATTTGCCGATACCGAGCTGAGTGAATGAGCGCATGAAGGAATGCTTTCACAAGCGGTAGAAAGAGACCATGTTCGAGACTTACCTAGATGGACAAGCCTTAACGCCCTCGATTCCTTTAGCAGTGGCATTGTGAAAATGGAAAGAAGAGCTCCTACCTAGTCAAAAAAGTAAAAAAAAATTCTTGGACCTTGGAATCGATCAAGTGTTCACTCACACACACAACCTATGGGCGAAATCACTCAAGCTCCTGTTCCTTATTCCTTAGGGAGTGGGGTCTCAGTTCGAAACTTTTCTATCTCAACTAGTAGCAAAACTAAAGACTGGGGTTGAACTTTTCTTCTTCATTTCTCTCTCCTTTCAGTCAATCCTTAACTGAACGCCCTCGGTCTCTTTCTTTAATAGAATATAAAAGAAAAAAGAAAGGGTGGTTTTCTTGTTCCCATGAGTCCGCTCCGCACCTTCGCTCGTCCCTTTAATTAGGAATCTCGCATCTCGATCTCTCTTTCCGCTACTAAGGAAGATGGAAGCCTCTTCTTCCCGAAAACATCTGCAGACCCTGAGACCAGCCAGCCGAGCCAGAAGCCTCCTTTCCTTGCTTCGACTAATTACCTAATCCGGTCTCTCTAAGCCCTGAAAACATAACTATACTATGGCTATGCCCTCAGATCAGTCTTTGTTGGATCTGTCAAAGCTTTCTTTTATTACGCGTGTACCTATCTCCAACTCCGATAGGGGGAAGAGATTGAGGATAGTTTGACATAACCAGGCATACATTCCTTGGTCACGAGTGAGCAGCTGCTTCTCCTAAAGACTGGGCTCCCAAGGCATAAGAAAAAGAGAAAGCGGATTAGGAAAGATTCCAAAGATTGCTTTACTCATAGACAGGATTCAGGTTAAGTACGCTTAAAAGAAAAAGGATAAAAGAAATTCATCCTAAATACTGAGGGAGGTGGGAAAGGTACCGAATCGAAGGGCTCTTCTTTCTTTGATTTGAAAGGCTCTCACCTTAACCCTCTGGTCTGTGGGTAAACCATTCAAAGATACAACAAAGATAGAAAGCAAGTGTCCTCTTCGAAGAGTTCTTCGGTGAAAGGATCGCTAGCATCCAAGAATGATCTGAGCTGAGGTCTAGCCCCAAAGAGATAAGGAGCAGAGCAACTGGCGTAGAAAGAAGGGATAGGGGGCAGCGCGAGCGTTAAGGAAAAAAGCAAAGCTCTCGGCAAAGGAGTAAGATCGCAGTTTTCATCTCCTGATGTCATAAACTGGGCTAAATCGAATTAGATATCCACGCACATAGAAGGAGCAAAGGAGGAAGCGGGGAGGGAAGGCAGAAATGCCACACTGATTAGGGGTCCACTAAAGATAGCTGAATCCCGATTCCTAGGTTTGGTTGGATGGATTGGGAATGCTTTGCCCAGTGGAGAAAGAAGCCATTAGGGGGTAAAAAAAGGGCTAAGAAATTCCCCTGATAAAAGGCATGGCGAGTGGAGAAGCAAGCTGTAACGAGTGAGAATCCGGTGGCCCCGTATTCATTGATCCAAAAAAAAGCAAATGACTTTTAGAAAGAAGAATAAGCTGTAACCGCTGTAAGAAAGGTAACTCTGAGAGTAGCCGCTCAACCAGTAGCCGGGGCTCTTTCTGTTACTGTTTCCGCTGCAGATCTCATCGTAGAAGCTGTGATTGAATCAGTAACCGATGCAGTCCCATTAGTGCTTTTTATTGCATTACTCTTTCTCGATGCTTTGAATAGTAAGGAAGTACATTGACAACATTGAGATAATCAAGTTAAAATGGAAAATCACTTTGATTCTGAATTTTGGTTGGATAGGACGAAGCCAGAGGCTCCCTTTTACAAAGAAAGTATGCTTCCACTTTCTATGGATAACATATCTTTGAGACTCAAAGAGTATGCCGTGCTTTCGCTCCGGATGGACTTTACGCCGAAACATAAAAAAAAATGCCCTATAGAGTCTTTTTTTCCGGGGTCGATTAAAATCGAGATTGAAGAGAAGATTGAAGTGGCATCAACACAAAATGACTCCACAACAACGAAAGATTCCATTTCTCATGCGCTCTTATCGCACCCTCGAGAATTCTGAGACCCGCTCCTTAGTCCTCCATAGAGGGTGTCTATGGGATAAAATCTCCTCATGTTATCGTGTCCAACAAGTTCTTCCATCCATCCCTTCCCCAGGTCCTGAGCTTGTGCTCCATCCTTACTCCAACCGCCTGGATCAACTGTGCTTGAACTGGAAATGAAATATCTGCTTTTACCAGCTTCAAATCAAAGCTTGACTAATAGGGGCGCGCTAGCGCGTGCATCCGTTTTTCAGCTGGGGCTCGAGAGAATGAGGTTCAAGACCTGTCTAGAGCGAACCGGCAGTGTGGTAAGCGCAGAGTGAGCACATGGCAGATACAAGACCGGGGCAAGAGAAGCTTGACGCTAGTCTACTTCAATCTGAACCCGCCAAGCAAGTATGTAGCAAAAGCTAACACAGATCGAAGGCGTATCGCGAAGGGGATCGGCGCTGATATACGTTGCTTCGACTGAAGTGTACATGATCGAGCTCTTTCCCTTAGGCTTGTGACGAGAAGAATGTTCAAAGCGGAGAAAAAGGGATGCGACGAAATGCAATTCTCTTTTTCACTCCCTCCTATGGGAAAATCTCATTTGTCGTTTGAAGAAAATAAAAGACAAAAGAACAGATAGTTAGCAGAACTCAACCTGTTGGGATTACTGTCAGTCTCTTTCATCAGAATAGGAGTCCTTTTCAGGTACCTTTCACCGATCTTGGGAAACCGCTTTGGACCTCTATTTCGCTTGTCTTTTTTCTGGACAAGAAGACCTGAATGAAATAGGTAGGAGTCTGTAGAGGGCAATGCAGGGTTCCATCTGACTTTCTTCTTTGTTTGATAGTCTTTATGGGAATAGCAGTCTAGTTGATCATCCCATCACGTGGCTCTTCTGTCAATGCGTTCATCATTAGGATTTGCACTTTTTTGCCGGATTTGGTTTAGTCCCCTGCAGATTTACAACGTGACCTTTATGAGAAGTGCTCCTCCTTTTGGAATGATGCTTTGTGCTATAGAAGAGTGTGATACTCAATTTCTTCTGGAAGAGGGCTGACGTAATCTTCGTTGTAGACAGAAAGACTGCTGGTCCTTCGTGCTAAGACAATCTTGGTCCCTCTGAAAACAAAACGTTTTGCCAAGAGGTTAGGAACATTCTTCAGATGATCAGGCTTTTGACTGCCATAATTAGAAGACAATTCATGCGTCATTTTCCACCGTTAGCTCAATCAACGAGATAAGAGAAATTCGAGTGTCAACGAAAGAAGAAAAAAAAAGAAGCACTAACGCGCAATCGCTAGCTAAAGTACAAGGGTTTGAGAGCGAGACTCATTAGAAGGCGCCTTACTAATTAATAAGGGCCGATTGATATCAAGTAGGTGTATTAGTAGCGAGACATGAAGGCAAGTTAGCAAGTCACTGATTAGCGCAAGTGCAAGTTAAAGCGTGTGTTCTTGACTTGACTGAAAAAGCAGCGAGATACCGGCTCTTGATATCCGCGAGTGCGAGTCGAAAGAGGGTCCCGGAGAGGAAAAGGCAAACGAACTTGGCAAATCAGCTAACCCAGCAATGTGTTAAGCAAATAAGCAATTTACTTTTTTCCAGTGAATTCTTCACCCTCGCAGAGAATTAGACAGGTGAAAGGTTGTTTACTTCCTTCAGATAAGTATGACGAGGAATTTGATACTTTCCCCTACCTTATTTAGATTTAATTTGGCTACTAACTCAACCACTTGTCTTAAAATGAATGGCAATTAGTCCAGGTCCGGATCGCCCCTTACTACTTGCTTCTTCTTACTTCTTTTTTTAGACGTTTGGGACCATCGTTCAAAATTGTTACTTGGGTTGGAGTAACTTCCTCCGGTCTTGGTTGAGTTCTGTGCCGAGGAACGAACCCACGTCCATAGCTTTACAGTCTAGTTCTTTCCGGGACTAAGACGAACTGCTTTTCCTTCCGGTAACCTGCTTCGCGGCAGAGAAGAAGACAGCAAGCGAGCGTACCTTTGTTCCCTTCTTCTCCACTCTTGGCTAAGCACTAATGATTTAGGTCGCAGCTTTCTTGCTCGAGCTTTCTGACTAAGTGAAGAGTTCCTCTCTTATGTAATTATGAGAGTAGGGGCGAAGAATGCTAATTGCTAATTTAGAGTTTAGAGTCGAGTTGCACTAAACTAGGAAGAGGGTCTCTGCTTTCTGGTCTAGAAAAAGAAGGAAAATGAAGAACCTTTCTGATCCACCAAAGCAAGCAAATAAAGCATTGGCTTTCCAACCCTTGGTTTAGGAATGACTCTCTTGCTACGATCTGCCTTAGACCCACTTTACCTCATGTAGCTCTTATAAAGAAGCTACTCCCCCTCACGTAACTTCCACGCCTTTTTCTTTCTCTTTCAATTAAGGGAAGCAAGGCAGGTCCTATTTGCATAAGAGAAAGAAGAATGCGCCATAGGCCATTTCCCCCCCTGACTTTCCTTAAAAAGTCAGACTCAGAAATCTGTGGTCGATACACAGATGCTTAAGAGACTTGATTTGATGCGATTTGCTCCCTTGAAGTTCGAGTAGATAGAGAAGACTCAAAGCACTTAGTAGAGGGATTCAGTTGCTTTCCTTCGGGATTCGATCCTCGAAATAAAGACTGAGAAAGGAGCCCCCTCTTTTCTTGGGCTTCGGAGCTTTTAGTAGTGTGGGAAAGAGAATCTTTAATAAGGAATAGAGTGAATTGAATTATTAACTGATTAGTCCTTAAATAGCATATAGAGGGAAAGCGCATCAACCAGCTTTCAGGCACGCCCTTTAGTTAGTCGGATAGTCGGATCGGAGGGGAAGGATTTGAATCAAAGTTTGATTCGAATGAGTGAGCCAGCCACACGTGCTTTTAGTCGAAGGATTCGATCGTCCATTTGAGTGGAAACAAAGACAAAGCCCTCTGGAAACTTATCAAAAAGGGAATTTAAGATCAAGAAAAGTAGGGGGTCAAGATAGCGTAAGTGATCCATAAATCAATTTGCCTAAGAATCCGCCCTAAAAGAGACCCTCTTCAAGGGCTTCAAAGAGGAGAGAAGCGAAACTACTACTTTATATGATATGAACTGAAAGAACTATTAGTTTAGTTTATAGAGTTTAGTTCCCTGCCTTTCATCACTTACTTCCCCTTGATTCACCCTTGCTACCGGGGAGAAGAGGAAGGCTCTTTCTTAACTAAAAATAAAAAGATTGAATTGTTTAGAGTTCCTTCTGTTCAAAGGATTGAACCTAAGTAAAGGCTTCAAACTTTGATTCCAGCCAAAAGACTAAGATTGAACCCCTTCCATCCTTAAAGCCTGGGGATATGTGCGGAGGTTACCTATCTACTTTACTCAGTATTCGCCCTTTTCCCTATAAGCTGACCGGTCCATAGGAAAGTCCCTATCGAGAAAAGAGGAATCCAGCCGTGTTTAGAGCGAAACGAAAGAAAAAGAAATAAAGGCATTTTAACCCTTCTTCTCTACTTAGACAAAGATCTTCTACGCTCAGTCACTACTAAAATGAAATTACCGCTTTCTGTCTTAGGCTTAGGACCTTCCTGCTCCCAGCTTGTAAATGCTCGGTTGGGAGTGACTTAACTTATACTTATAAGATAAGTGATACCCGGATTCATGACTCCCAGGACAAAAGCTAAATAGGAGTTTTAGGGGCTACTGCTACTTCACCAGGAGTGGGACTTTCCGCATTACTACCTTACCCCTATACCTCACCTCTACCATTAAAGGAATGGGCCTTTTTGTTAAGGGAATGAAGCATTTAGTTGTACTAAATTGGATCTATGAAAGAAAAGAAGGAGATGAGAACTAGTTTTACCAATCAGAGAAAATGAAGGATAATCAGTACGGAGTGGAATGAGTCATAAGATCATTGTTTTGCCAATAAATAGAAATAGAAGTCGCATTTCCCCCATTATTAGTTGGAGAGAGGCACGCTACCTAAGAAATAAGAGAGACAATACCGGGGGTTGACTATAGAGGTCAAGCCAAGCCCAACCCGTAGAAAAGAACCCGCTTTAGATCTTACCTTACCTTTATAAAAGCCTAAACTACGGCTTTGGAAGCCTTTTTCCCGGCCCCCTTATCTGTAAGAGGAAGACAGGATTTACCCACTTCTTTATAGGGAATTTCCTCCAATCAATCTTTCCCTTGCTCTCTAAGATAAGGTGTCATAACCAATACCTACAGCTGCGGATAGAGCTCTTACTAGAACCTCTTTGTTCTCTCTTGGGCTTAGCTAGAGCTTTTAAGTTTAAGAAAGGGCAAATCGCGCCCCACCATTCTAAGGCTGCTTTAAACCTAGACCAAAGCAATTCAATTTCTTTAAATTAAGCCGTAAGCCAAGCATTCCGCTGCGCCCATGATCTCAGCTAGAACTAGAAGAAGATAAGGATAGAAGTACCTCCTTCTCAGGTTTTCCAGCATTTCAAATTGATATGAAAAGTTCCCGGAATCTCTTTCAATTACTTAGACTAAAGCACTCGAGGCTCGATGTAATTGACCTAAAAGCCGATGCACCTTCTTAAGCGAGTTTACCCAGTTGAAGCATTGAGCATCTTTCTTACCTATACCTATAAAAGGAAGCCTCCGAAAGTTTTGATGCTAGAAGTAGCGAGAAAGAGATTGGATCAGAAAGAAATTTTATTATTGGCCACTGCTACCGCAAAAGGGATTGTAGCTCTTCCCGTTAATGCAATTGTAGCCGCATACACTAATTCCGCTTAGCACCTCCAGTACATTTCGCTATTTCTTAAAAAGGTAACAAAGGCTTTCACTATCTCCTGCTTTTAGCTTAAAGATTAACAAGCACTTAGCGTCGAATACAGGCTCAATGCTCCCTGCTGGAAAAGAAAGAAACTTATGCGGTTTAACTCTGACAGCATTAGCTACTCTACTAGAAAGTCAACTTCCAAGCTTTGACACTTGACACTCATTTTCTCAAGTGAATGAGGATCGGGCGAGTGGTCTCGGTTGGTGACGGGATTGTGCTTCTTCTTTCGCTTGTTTATGGATTGGATTGACCGAAAGAAGGAGATCGTGTAAAGCATACTGGCTCTATTAGATCTATTAGATAGAGATAGCTCATTAGAGAGACGAGTTAAAAGCATTACTGAATCGAGTGAACCTCTAATAAAGGGCTTTATTATCCCTTTTCCTGCCTTAAGACCGCCTTTCTTACATTCATTGGCAGATGCGCCTGAACCTCTTTTTCCTGCACTAAGCATTGACATTAAAGCGGAAACTGAACCGCTTTAGACGAACTTTCGCTTTAAGTCACAAAGCGAAGGAGAAGGCCTACCAGAGGAGCGAGCCAATGATCAAGCCAGTGAAATAAAGTGGGAAGAAAGTCAAGCAGCGAGTGAATGGCAATCTGCTTTCAAGCTTGCATGGTATGATAATCTAGCTGATTTAAGATAAGTAGGGTAGGGTAAAATAAACCTGTTTGGATGAAATCCATTTTCAAGACTTTCATCAGTCCCAATCCAGCAGTAAAGGACTAGGGTAAAGCTAGGGCAAAAGGATCTAGCGCAAGAAAGCAAATAGGGATTACTGATTATAGGGCTTATAAGTAAACAAGGAAGTTTCACCAATCTAGTGAGTAATTCTAGGAGCAGTGATAAATACAGTTCAAGAAAACCAGTACCTCTATCTTACTTCGAGTGACTTCGAGCAAGCAAATCAAGTTCTGTTACAGCGAGTGCGAATTTCCTAACTACCTGACCGGGGCAACAGCAGCCTTTATGTATTACAAGCAGGGCTGATACGGCTACCACTTTATTCACACCCTCAACAAGTGCTTAATTGCCAACATTTCTTTTATGATCTTCAAGACCTCCCCGCAGAGCGATTTCAACCATTTCGTGACCGCACTCGAGGTCCCTCGTACTTCAGAAGGGACCCTTCTTCTGTATGGGACGGGGAAGATTTACAATCGCACTCCCTGGCTTGCTTCGCATAGGCTACACAAGCCAGGCTAGAGAGCATTGATTTCTTTTCTCGGGGTTCCTTCCCTCGCTTAATTCTTTCTCGTAAGTCACTTTGTTCCCCAGCCCAGACTTCTTTTCCTTCCACGATTTCCTTCTATAAGTTGGTTTCCAGCCGATCAAGAATCTATCTTCTCTCACAGCGTCAAAAAAGACACTTCGACCGATTCACTAAGGTACCAGGCCTACCAATAACAATCTATCTTTATTTAGTTATTTAGAAAGCTGAATGAATATGGATAGATGCCCACATCAAGCACTTGCCACAGAGATTCTCCTCGCTAACCTAGCCTGATTCTAGAACTTCTCAACCCATGACCACGCAGCTAAGAAAGCGAACATAATCAGGTTTGAAGAAGTCAAGCCATTCTACCGACAGGAAAGGTTGGGGTATGCTCGACCGAAGGAAAAGAAATGAGGTCTCGTGATTTGTCTCAGGCGGACAGACTGCCCGAGCTAAAGAAATAGTAGCTGCTCCGAAAGACCTATTCTACATCCGGGACGAGAAGTACTAATGCCGAAGACTGCACAGACACATTAGGCTTCCTTTCTGTTCTAGATTGGATGACTCAATCCCCCTTGTCCACTTCTTAGAATGATTTCCCTATCTAAGCCTTCAACTACCGTACCTGTGAGTTTTCGGATAGACCCCTGTGATAGATTAGGGTGACTAATTCGCACTATAGATTAGGGTGACTAATTCGCACTAATGAGTCAGTAAGAATACAAGACCTCTTCCCCAACCCAACTCACGGAACTCAAGTCATCCTTTCTCTTTATAGCATATCCCAATCCCGTCGCTTTATCCTTGCCCTTTTCTTTCTACAGGAGAGGGTACCCCCTCGGTAAAGGTCTTCTTACAAATGCTAATTAGGTTAGCTCCTTATTAGGAATGGGAACGAACTCTTTCCAAGCACGAATTCCAGTCCTCCCAGCAGGCTTTTTCCCAGCTGCAGCAACAGTTGCAGATGATGCATCCGTCAAATCCTAGCACAGAGTTCCCAAGCTCCTAAACGGCAGTGGCCTGGGCTTGCACCACAAGCAGTTTCCAGCACTTCTGCTACTACACTCCCTACAGATGTTCCTCTGTCTACATCTGCTCCTACTCCAGGCCTTATGAATCAGACAGTAGCCCCTGTAAAATGCAATTGGACTGAGCATACTTCCCCTGAGGGATTAAAGTACTATTATAATAGCGTAACTCGTGAAAGCCGGTGGGAGAAAGCAGAGGAATTGAAAGAATTTGAGCAGCAGCAGCAACTACAACAAAAACCTCCAGTTCAACTGCCTCATGCCCAGCTAAACCCTCAAGTTCTGCCCACCCAGCAAGTGGCACAAACTCAACAAGTGCAGCTTCAGGCGCAACTTCAGACAGAGTTTCGCCACCAGCAAGAGCTGCCACAGCCGTCTTTTGGGTATGTCGCTTCTGGAGTTAGAGGTCAACAAGATGCTGAGGAACTTGGCTATACACAATTACCTGTAGCAGCTAATTCAATCAGTGATCCAACACGCTTCCAGGGGCTTCCAGTTGCTCAGGATTGGATGTTGAAGAATAAGCCAGCAGGAACTTGAAGACTGGAATTCGAGGAAGCCAAAGTTACAGCTACTTGAATGCCAGGTGAGAGCATGGTGGCTAGCTCAGGGGCAACTCGAGGATAGCAACAGAAAGAAGAGCTATGAGCTTAAATGCTGGATGAATTGAATACTTAGCCCGCCTTATAGCCGCGGAGAATCACTGTCCCACAGTTACTGGCTTGCACATTAAGCATATGTGTGCCATCGGTGCATGGCTGGGGAGGAGACACGTGGCCTTTGTTTCTGGCGCCTTAGCCTACTCATTCTAAACCCGGGGAGTTCGCCTTTACTAAGCTAAGAAGACTGGACTTCCTCTTACTGTACTGGGCTTCCCCTTAGCCCTTGCTTGACTTGGCCCAGACAATTTCTCTTTACCTGGCTCAATCTCTTCGATGCTAACGGTAGAGGTTCGAGGAGTTGCGGCGAGTAACTGAACTTCATCAAGCCAGGAAAGAAGCTCGACAAAGACGGAGACGGAGAGGAAAGCTTCTGAGAATATAGGTTTTGAGGTGGCATCAATACCAGAGAAGAGGGTGGGAATCCCCTCTTATGTCATTTCCCTCCTTTCGAGAATAACTATTTCGGTGGGGAAGACTCCTGCCTGGAGGCAGTAAGCTTTGTTTAGTTTTAGTTTAGGCTGCTAAAGACTGACTTGCCCCAACAGCCGTAGCTAAAGGCTTAACCCATTGTTGAGTACCCAGATTCTTCAACCCCGACCTCAAGAGAATCCGGGGAAAGCTCAATATCAAAAGAAGCTTGACCGGTAGCGGTAGGGAGAGAGAAGTTTGGGATATAATCTGAGTTTGGGGCTAAGGCCTGTAGCTATCGGAGTTTCACTCTTTTCTTCACCGGAATTGGAATCTACTTCACTAGATGGAAGAAAGATCAAATCTTCCTAAGCCTAAACTTGCCGTGGAAGGGAATAAATCCCTCCCTACTTCATTTAATTTAATACCGAGGGGCATATCTTTCTCGGAAAGCAGTAAACGAGGGAACGGAACTCGCTTTCGACTTAGAGGAAAGAGAGAATATTGACTTCGGAAAGTAGTCGCATAGAGGCGAGTCAAGGGAAAAGCTGTCAGCTAGACTAAAGAGGAATGAGACTAACAACCAGATCGACTAAAGGCGTTGGCTTACAGCGAAACTAGGGCTGAAAGGATCGGAGTTGATGTTTGACTTACTAGATCGACTAAAAGGTTTCAAGTAAGGGAGCCAGAGAAAGAGCTGATCTTCTTGCATCGGATCTAATGGATCGGAATGAATCTGCTGCAGCAGAAGAGTTCGCAGAAGAAGCTGCGTTGGATGCTTCCTCAACAAGGAGCTAAATCTTCTTTCTTTGCAAGGGGAGATCTTTAGCAAGAAGGAAAAGAGGGGAAAGGTTTACTATAGGACGAGGGGGGTAAGAGAATAACACAGAAGCAAAAGATAAAGGAGTGGCTGATAAAAGGAACGAATCCGAGTTCGAAGATGCGACTAGGAACTCAAAGTCGAGGTTCGAAGAAGATGTTCACAGGATTGGCAATGATCTGAGTCTGATTGATGTGAGAAAGACGAGGGCAGGACGTTTAGCCTCCCCAGAGAGGGCATGTCCTCGGCAGTTAGGAGGGATCGCACAGCAAAAACAATGGTCAAGGCCAGACCACCGGAGCACCCAATCCATTAAGATGATGATGGCTCCTTCGGGGGATTGTGGCCCATCAAGCTCTGGGAATTGGCGGCAATATCTCAACTTATCATCAGATAAGGAAGGAGATTCCTCCCCCACAACCTAGGCTGCTCGTGGTCATGGAAAGCCCGTCTTTTTGGCATAACTGCCTCTAGCAGCTCCTTCTGTAAGACCTTGGTCAATCAGTTCCTTTTACTCATATTCATGTGCTGCGGATTCTCGAACAAGAACAGCAGATTCAATGCCATCCTCTTCTACTAGTGATTCATGTGCGAAAACAGCCTCTTCTGGGCTTGCGAGAGAGCTTTGACGACTGCCTTTCTGGTTTCAGGAGAAAGACGTAGGAGGTCGTAGGTTCAATTCCTGCTTTTGTTGATGTGGTGAAAGTCAAAGTAGGCGTTCGTCCTACTAAACGAAAAGTGTTAGAAAAAAATGATACCTCTATTTAATCGCTTCACGTCTGGACTACCTGAAATAAGAATAAGATTTCCTTGAATTGGAAATGAAATGGCTCTTACTGGTCGGGATCGTGTCTATATGTATAGAAGACCGGAATGGGAACTGGTAAGATATCAGGTGAAAGAAAAACCGCATTGGTGGCCACACCCTCAAGGTCCACTACACGCGAAAAGAAAAGTGAAGGAGCAGAAGATGATTTGTCATGTTGGACCGTGTCAAACTATGACCGCTAACAAGAATCAAATGACTTTACCCATTGGAGACTGACGGATAATGCGCCTTTAAAGCTGCTTCTGATTGATTCTCACTAGTCTTTTTCTAGGAAAGAGATTTTAAAAGAGAGACGGATTCCAATCTGCCAAAAGCTTGTCGAGGTGAGCAGTCTTACTTCTTTTGCTATTGCCTGGCTCAATGCTCTCTCTTCGATCAGTAAGATTCACCTCATACTCCTACCTATTGCATTTCCTTACCTTCTCATCTAAGTATACCGCCTATTGCTTGCATTTCCTTATTCCTTATAGTCATACCTTGCCTTGTCAGCTAAGTAATTGACATAAGCTTCCGATAAAAGGAGGGTCTATACCCACCAGCAGCCTAATAATCCGATTCTAAGCTTGCAGTGGATATGATTAAGGATAAGTCTAACTTTCTTGAAGGCTTAAGCCTTGCCTAGTCGCTACAACTTGACTTTTCCTCCTTGCTCTCAGGCTACCTAGTTCTTGGTCTTGAAGAGGAAGGAAGAAGTGATTCTTTCATACCATAGTCTACCTTTTCCAACTAAGTGATTGAAATAGCTTTCTTAGGGTCCATCCTCTTTCTAAGAGTTGGGCTTATGCCAGTTGGATGAGTTAGTCTGTAAACTAACTACCTTAAGAGCGGTCTAAGAGTGTCAGTGGTATAAGCAAGATTTCTTCCTGGGGTTGATGACCTCCTTGCATGCCCCATATCCTCCAGCCCCTTCGTCGCTCCTTGCGTCCAAAGACCCCAAAGCTGAGCCACTTTCCAGAGAAAGCCTATTACCAATCTTAAAAATATTCTTTCACGTAAATCCCTCCCAAGTCATTCCATTCCTTCCTGAACCATATCAAGGTAAGATATTCACTCTTGCAGGTAAGGCTCTAAGGCTAAGGAATTTCATATACAAGGCGCGAGTAAGGGTGGGGGAAGACCAATGCAATACCACCTTCGACAGGGAAAGGAGGATTCTAGGTAAGGCTTTCCCTGCTGAAACTTAGTTTTTCAACCGAGACTAGTGCTTAGTGTCTAAGCCTCTGTCCCCAATTTATTCCTGTAAAAGAAATTCCCACGGGGGAGACCCGCCTTCTTTTCTCTTTCTGCATCTACTTCGTATACTTTTGCTTCAGTTGAAGACTGACTTGCTCTTAGACTCTGCTATCGCTTTTTCTTCTTCAAAGCTCTTACCTTACGTAAACTTCACTCGCTCTTATGATGTAGTAGGTCTTACCTTTCTGGATCCCTTGGTTATGCCAGCTAATTCAATTGATCTGCTACCAAGGAGTTGACTCTTCTTAGTCTCAGCTTGCTTTCTTGCCTCAGCATCTTGACCGGAACCCTACCTACGTGCTACATAGATAGAGGCTGATTACCTTCGTTGGACCCTAAACTTCTCTTTTCTAGCTTCGACGATCGAGCTAAATGACTGACGCGCTAGGAGTGGGCGAATGTCCCAAACGGAAAAGCGGTAGCAGTTACATACCTGGGGATACGTTGTGGGTCTCATATATATCGAAAATGCACGTTTATGACCCCCACTTCTATCAAGAGAGGAGGTAAACATGCCTTAAAACGCGTTTTTATGGCCAATGCATAGATTCGTTGAGTTCGAGGTCCGAGTCTCCCCGGCGAGACTCGGGCAAGCAAACCCCCGATGAGGGATTCCCCGCGAAGGGACAGAAAGCCGCCTTAGAAGATCTCTTCTCTATGTTACCGATGCGTAGAAGCGCGAGGTTAAGGACCGAGGTAGTCTTTGGGAGTTTATTCCTATCGGTTCTCTTAGGGCAAAGAAAGATTTGCATATTTCCCGAATACCGGATAGGGCTACGCACCAAATGAATGGGATCGGGTGCAAAGAACCTCCATCGGGAAAGGTGTACGCTGGGGCAGCAACAACTTCTTTCGCAGAAACCATCTCAAATGCTTGAGGCCCCATTTCTTTTCTTCCCCTCGTTTTTGCTTTCTCTTTGCGACCTGGGATTACTAGCTTCAGAGATATTTATTCATTAACCGTACTTCGCGCTTGCACTTTTGGTGCAATCAAAAAGGTCTGCTCTCCCCTTGCCAGAACCCTTAACGGCCTTGCCCTTTGCGGCCTCTATCAATTTCCGAAAACCTTCCAACAGCAGGGAATGGAGCAAAAGAAAGAGACTGACTTCGCCCGAAAGCAAAGAAAGAAGGGATTGGGGAGAAGGGAACAGAAATAGCATAGCGACTAGTCTGTCTTTAGACAAAAAGAAGTAGAAAGAACCAAAGGAAAGGAAGCTAGCGAAGGAGCCTACGCCTATTGTCCAAGATTCCCAACAGCTCATGCCCCAAGCTTGGGTCCTTGAATGCCATGGAAGAGAGGCAGAGTCGAGCTTTTATATGGGGGGAGGGCGAACGAATGTGAGAGCCTACTCATTGAAGCGGAACACTAATCAATTTGCATCCGACTCAACCTCATTCAAAGACTATCGTCAGTTTAGAGCGATGCGGATCTATCTCCATTAATAAGCAGCCTTGAAAGTCGACCTTTCTTCTAATCGCCTATCCTGAATTGCATACCCGATTGCTTTAGTCGACACGGCGAGAAAGCATCCCTTACCACTCGCTCCAACCCAAGCACCTACAGCCTTCCGGGCGAAGCATTGAGCTTTAAAGCCATGTATTTCCGTGATAACTGAGCTTTCTCTCTCTTACCGCCCGACTCAATTTCTTGAGTAGCGAGAAGGAAGAAGATGAGTGAGCTTAAAAGCACTCAAGAAAGCGCTACGGCTACGGGAGAGGTGTAATAAACTGCTTTGAAGGGGCTTAGACCAATCACACTATAGGAGAATGGGACTAGTCTTGAAAGAACGGAAAGTCGATCTACGATTTCCGGGTTTGAAGGACCCACGGGGCGGTAAAGAATACCTATACTAATTGCAAGAGGAAAGCCCTAGACTTGTCGCCTTAAGCTTGCTGCTATGGATTCTAGGCTCTTAGATGTCCTCAGTTAAGGGATCCCATCGGTGTTGCTGTTTGCGTTTGTGCAATTTAAGGGCCAGAGCGTACGGAAAGCTGAAGCTGATAAGCCTTCTCTTTGGATAATGCCAGAGTGAATATGTGCTTGGTAAGCAGAAAGAACAACCTTACCTTAGGGGGACTTCCCCCCATTGACCAATACGATAGATGAAGGAGCGATAGCCTCGGTAATGTCTGAGTGATCATGGTCTTGTGTATGAAAGAGGTTGGATTACTGGCTTCAACAAACAAACCTTCATCAAGCAGTCAATCCGGGCTGAAGATGCGAATTCAAGCCAGTTCCGAGTCTGCGATGGGCGGAAGTAGCGTTAGTTATAATATGTCATTGGACGACGAAAAACGATACGAGAAATTCGAAAGAACTCATATACGGAACGAGGGCGACCCGTGAAAATACATCGGTTTCTTACTCGTGCAAAGGAACTCTTTTTTGGCAACTTGGACAACTTATAACGATGTTTGTCCCGCATATCACTAGGAGGATCTTTACAAAAGGCTTTATAAAGCTTTCGTCTTAGCCGCGAGCAATCTACGTTTGTGATCTCGTATATTTCGCTTCTCCGACATCTTACTGACTTTCCCCCTCATCTTTTTGAAAAAAGCCGCTCCACGGTGGTAAAGTCTCATCTTGTGTGTTGGCCGAAGTGACAATAG
>CANUEP010143168.1:0-10253 GCA_947857235.1 Jatropha podagrica | reverse complement strand
GACCAAATGGAACTGTAAATGCAGTTTTATATCTATCTTTAGGATGAATTTGAATCTGCCAGTAACCTGACTTCATATCAAATTTACTAAAGATATTAGCATTATATAATCTTTTTAATAAGTCTTTTTTATTTGGAATAGGGTACCTAATCCATTTTAACGCTGTATTTAAAGGTTTATAATTAATTACTAATCTAGGAACTCCTCTTTCTATTTCAGCACTTTTATTTACATAAAAGGCTGCACAAGACTAAGGACTTCTAGATTTACAAATTAATTTTTTATCTTCTAATTCTTTAATTTCTTTTTTACAATGTTCTACCATTTCAGGACTCATCTGAATTAGTCTAGCTTTAGTTTTAATTGACTTTTCATCAAAATCCTTTTCATATGGTAGATCAACTATATGCTGTTTTCGATCCCAAAAAGCATTAGGATGATCAGCACATAAATTGTTTTCCATATATTCTTTTAATGTTTGAATTTTACTTTGTATAAACTGTGTTTCTAATTGTTCTTTAATTCTTCTTAAATGTGCATTATTTTTTAAATCCTTTAAATCTTCTTCCTTAGATTTTATTAATAAATTTATTTCTAATGTTTTAATTGAATAAGCTTTTAATAAATTTAAATTCTTCCTTTTAGGTTTCTCAATAAATTCTAACTTAACTTTTTTATTCCTAGTTTTGATTTTAATACAATCTTCTTTTACTGAATATGGTGTTATTAAGTTTATAAATGGTGTTCCTAATATTACCATATAATTTATTTGTGGAGATAATAAAAATATTGTTTTTATTTCTAAATCTTGATTAACAATTAAAGCTTCCACTTTACCAACTATGTCTAATTTAGTTTTATTTGCTGTACTAAGTTTTTCACTAGTGTTTAACCAATATCTTTTAGGTATTAGTGATGATTTTATACAATTTAAATCAGCTCCAGTATCAAATAAAGCTACAGTGTTTATTATAAAGTTATCAGCTATTTTAATATCTATTTTTACTAAATATTTTCTTGAAGTTATTTCTTGTAATAAAAATAAAAAGTTATTATTTACTTCTTCATCTCCTAAATAATTTATTTCATCATTAGTTTCATTATTTAGTTCTTTATCTTGTTCTTCATCTGGTTCTTCTGACGAAGAACTGGATTCATTATTATTTTCTAATAATTTTATTTTCTGAGTATTATAATGCATTTGAATTTTTAATTCACTAACTTCTTTCTTTAAAACTTTTATCTCTTTATGCAAATCCTTTATTGATATATTAGTTTCTATTTTTTTGTTTTTATTTAAAATAGATGTTAAATCATATGTTTTATTTTCTATTTTAAGAATTCTTTCTTTTA
The DNA here is from genome assembly GCA_947857235.1 of Jatropha podagrica. Lineage (NCBI taxonomy): Eukaryota > Viridiplantae > Streptophyta > Magnoliopsida > Malpighiales > Euphorbiaceae > Jatropha > Jatropha podagrica. The sequence goes on along the minus strand of CANUEP010143168.1, from coordinate 8,900 downwards.
CTTCTTTATTTTCTTCAAAACTTTTAATTAATTTTTTAAGAAGTTTAGACTTAGTGTCATTATCTTCTAAATTATTTATTACTTCTAATAATGTACTTTGATCTTTAGTTAACATATTTATTGATTTATCTGAACTAGACAAATCAGTTTGTAAGAACCTAGTTTCTCCTAATTTAGGTTCTAATTTATATTTAGTACTGAATGCCGAATTCATAGCCTTATAATGAATTTTATATATTAATGCAATTGGTCTCCTTCACTATCTATTTGAACTGAATTTAATATACCTAAGTGTTGTTGGTTAGTAAGATGATAATCCCACCAACCTTTAAGCTGTCCTGTGAAACCAGCTATAATGGTTTCTGCTATAGCTCTATCTGAAGCTAATGACTGGGTTTTATATGCATTTGCTGCCATAGTCATTTGCTGTAACTGATTTAAAATGCTATACTCAGACAAACCATCTATGTTCCATTCATAGATTGTGTTTGCATTATATTTAAATTGGGATATACTATTTGGTTGCTCTACAAAACCTAAGTCTGGTGCTCTACTTACTATTTCCCTATGATATCAAAGTTGACACTGCATCTTGGATGGTGTCACCATTTTCATCCATAATAGGTTCTCCTTCACTATCTATTTGAACTGAATTTAATATACCTAAGTGTTGTTGGTTAGTAAGATGATAATCCCACCAACTATATATATATATATATATATACATATTCAGTATCATAAACACAGAAAAACATTTAAAGCACTTCTGTAATTCGACCACAACTCAACTATTTTTTTTTTTTCGAATTTATGTTCCCAACATATCTCATAAAAACTCAACACAAATAATAAATCAGTTCCTTTTTAATTGAAAGCATTTAAGATATTAATTACATGCCATAAAATATTATGACTCTAAAAATAAAACTGTTTCTAAATATCTAGTTCATAATATTCTGACTTAAATAAAAATATTTTAGTGCCTTAATTATATTTACATGCCCCTAGATTTTCCTAAAGACTGAATTAAAAGAGAATCTATTTGAAGACTGACTGTCGTAGAATAAGGGGCCTCTGAAAAGTTTGATGCTCGCTGTGGACTGTCTACCCTGAATCAGCAACCTGCACGTGACAAGTCAACGCGCTAAGCCTAAAGCTTAGTGGTACTAATTTCCCATTTATAGTAGGCAAATACTTATAAGCAATTATAATACCTTATATTATCATACATAGTATTTATTCAAAAAATAGATAGTATAATCATAATATAACATATTTTAGACACGTAATATAAGTATTCACAGTCAACTTGCCTAATTAAATTCAATAATCATGTATCACTAAATTAGACATACGTAATCATGAAATCACATATGTTCATAAGGCAGTATAATTATTTATTTAATTATTTATATATAAAAAATTATATTTTTAATTAGGCCTTTAGTATACTTAGAAGAATCAAATAGTAGATAGAGAATATCATAATAAACATACGGCTCGAAAGCCCATATAATATCATACGACCCGTCGGTCGGAATTAAATGACTATATCCAGAAAATGGGGTTCGTTAACCCTATAAAAATTGGAGTTCATTAGCTCGTATAAAATTAGAGTTCATTAGCCCCTATAAGACATTGCATGTCACAAATAGACAATACTGTATTTCCTATGGCATGTCATAGCTCTATACAATTACTGACTCAACCAACTAGACCAAGACTGATAAAATATTTATTTTAATTAATTCATTTTATAATTCATATATAACAGTATTCATAAATAAAATATTCTGTCTCAATATTACATCAAAATATTTTATTACAGGAAAAAATATTCTCTTCCATAAATCCTCTTTATTCATAAAAATCATATTTTTTCATATTAAACATTTCATCATAATTTCATATTCATATATATATATATATATATATATATATATATATATATATATATTAAGCACATAGTTATACTTGTTTTCTTATAGTTTATTATATTCACATAGAATATTTTATTTCATAGCACCAAAAAATTTATATCATCCAATTAAAATTAAAATCATAGTTTATTTTACATAATCACTCATAATTCACTAATATGTACAAATTCCAATACTATGGCACAATTTTCAAGGCATTAATATTAAACATGATATATCACCAGCTAATTAATCTATAATTCAATTATTTCTAATATTCTCCTAACTTGGACTTAAGTGGATCAATTAATTATTTAATTGATCTAATAGGATTTTTAAATTCAATATTCCTTTAACTTCTAAGATTAATTTAATTATCTACTTAATTGATGTAATAGTCATAAAATTCTATTATTTTTATTATTTTACTAATTAAGTACTTAATTAATCTAGATAACACCAATTAACTATTTAACCACTTAATTAAACTACTACTAACCAATTAATTTACTACTACTACTTAATTATCACTAATCCTACTTAATCAATCATCTTAATTAAGGAAAAATTACAATTTAGTCCTTAAGGTCCTCATCAATTATAAATGGGTCCCACTTGAAATAAATAGACTAAGGTATATTAATTTATCCATAGTCCATAATTTAATCCCTTTTAAGGGTCCAATTTATAATTATAATCCTTAATCAAATCCCAAATAGTTCTTTAGTCTATAATTAATGCAAATTGCATATGGATTCTTAGAAAATATCTTAATAGTTCTTAAAATTTTCTTTATCCAAAGTTTCCATAAGCATAGAAAATTTCTCCTTGGTCCTTGGAACATGTCCAAAAAAATCTATTAGTCATGAAAATATTATTTGCTACCCAAAATAAATTATGTCTCAAATAATTTTACATAACAAGTCTAATAATTTACTAAGATTATCCTTTTTATTATCTTTAACCTCACACTATAATATTTGCATACCACACACATAAAATAGTATTTAAACATCATAAAAAAAATAATACCATAAATTTACCTAACCTTAAAAAAAATTAATAATATTTAAATTTCACAAAAGCTCATATTTAGCTTCTACAATATTCATACATGTAGATTTAAGTATAAAATTACTAAAAACTAATATAGAGATGTTTTTTTAAAAAATATTATTAAATTTGGTAAATATGAAAAGTATAAACTAAAATTTCATAGAAATTACATCTAGCATAAATGAGACATATTAAACATAGATCAACTCATTTAAAGCATAAAAAACAAGTCTTAAAGCACAAAAATATAAAATCACACCAAATAATTTCTAAAAATATCTAAAGATGAGAAATAGCACAAACTTCCAAAATTCTAGCCTCCTAATACCTCTTTTTCCTTATTCTTGAAGGTAGAACCTTCTAAGAAAAGAAAAATCTAAATAATTATTTAGACTTAATGAAAATAAAAAATCTAAATACATGAATAACATAAATAAATGTGTGAGAACTTATTTCTAGCCTTAGTTTTAAAAATCACTAAGATTTTAAATGAGAGAGAAATAGGTAGAATAGGTTTTAGTAAGAGAAAGTTTACCAAATGGTAAAAATCCAGAATTTTGATGCAAGAATTCACTTCCTTAGTTTAGGTATTTAAATATCTTTGCTTGAACTTGTTAAAAAATGTTGGTTTTTATGGTGTAGTGAAGAAAAATGAGGAAGAGAGGGAGAGAGTTTGATTTGGGTGGCTAGGGTTTTGATGAAGAAGAAGATGGGTAGTTGCATGTTTGATTATTTAGGTTTCAGGTGACTTTTAAGCATTTTGGTAATTTTTTCAAACGAACGGTGGAGATTAGCTCTTAAAAACTCATCCAATGACTCATATTAATTCATTAATGGCAATTTGGTAATTTGCCATTGTGTAGCGACAAGATTGACTTAGTCAAAACTCTTATAGATAAAAGGCTATGATTTGTTTTAGGTTTCTCTCATCCTAAGGCTAGAATTAGACACTACACTAAATCTAACTACACATAATAAAAACTTTATAAATACACATATCATGCCATAAAGTAATTTTCTATATAATTAAAATTACTAAAATAATTTGTGGCACCATAAATCAACTATATAAGCATAAATCATATCATTAATAAATTAAATCTCTACACATGTGAAATTACTAAACTAACCCTATGACATTATTCGCCAAAATCATAATTAAATCATAATAGTTTGTAATTAGGCTCTAAAATGATTTAATTCATGCTAATGACATGTTTAGAAAATAAGGATGTGACAGTATTCTTCATGCAAGGAAAAATAGTGGCAAAAAAGGAAATCAAAAACTCTAAAGCCAGTGGAGCATAAACAAAATCTTTCATTGAAATAAATTGCTCCTACCCAATCCTTTTAAGTGGCTCTAAAACAACATTCTTAAGATTGACTTGTTCCAAGGCTTGCTCATCTATAAAACAATTGGGGAGAATGGGAAGAAGAGAGAGTTTATTATACCTTTCTCTTTGCTCGCTTGATCCAATCTTGAATGGTGGAGGAGGTGGTCCTGTGGGTGGAGGCAGAGGTGGAGGTGATGCAGTGGATGGTGTGGGTTAAACTCTTGTGGCCAAAGATGTAGCAGAATAGCTTTGTTTATATCGTGGAGGCATGGTGGAAGATGAAGAAAAGGGTTGAGTGATGTGGGTGTTGAGGAAGAACGAGAATGGAAGTTAGAGAGTATTAAGGGAGGTGGGGTTGTCGTTTATGAGTGAAGGATATGAGGGAGTTAAGGGTGTTTATAAAGGAAAGAGGGTTAGGGTTTGCGCGGGAACTAAAAAGTTAGGCCTTTCAATTCTTTGAATGACACGTGACACGAGCATGCTAGGCATCTGGCACGGGCGTGCTAGATACTGACCTGCAAGAAAAATCCTTGAAAAATAAAAAAAACAACTTCAAGTCTAGTGAATAAAAATAGGTCGAACAAAAATTAAAAAAATTATTAAAATTTAAATAAAGAGAATTGAGAAAAGAAAATGTATATCGATTGTCTCCCACAAGCGCTTTTGTTTAACGTCGTGAAGCTCGACTCATATGACCCCGTCTTTTTAGGCGAGACTCATTATAGTCTTGACTAGATCAAAGGCTTCATTTTGGAATACTTCAATCTTTGAGCATTAACCTTGAAGCTTTGATTTCCATCAACAATCTTAATCGCTCCATGTGTAAAAATTTATTTTATAGTGAAGGGTCCGAACCACCGAGAGCGTAACTTCCCTGGAAACAAACAAAGTTTAGAGTTATAGAGTAATACTTGTTATTCAACTATTAGATCCCAGAAAATAATGTGTTTATCATGCCATTTTTTTGTGCGATCCTTGTAAATTTTGGCATTCTCATAAGCATGCATCCTCATTTCATCCATCATGTTTAATTGAAGCAATCTTCTTTCTCCCACCTCTTTGGCATTGAAATTTAATAATTGTATCACCTAATAAGCTTTGTGTTCCATCTCAATAGGTAGATGACATGCCTTACTATAGACCATTCAATATGGAGACATCCCTATTGGTGTTTTGAATACAGTTCTATAGGCCCAAAGTGCATCATCAAGCTTCTTGGACCAATCCTTCCTCGGTTGACCAGCTGTAGTCTCCAAAATCTTTTTTATCTCTCTATTAGTTACCTCAATTTGTCCACTAGTTTATGGATGGTAAGGGGTACCTACGTGAAGAGTAACACCATATTTTGCTAGAAGAGAATCTAGATACTTATTATAAAAATGCTTACCTCTATTCGTGATAATTGCTCGAGGAGTGTCGTGGCATGTAAAGATGTATTTCTTGATGAATTTCATCATGCTCTCAGCATCGTTGTTAGGTAGAGCAATGGCTTTCGCCCATTTAGAAACGTAATCCACCACCACCAAGATGTATTGGTTGGAATAAGAAGATGGGAATGGTCCCATGAATTCCAGGTCCCAAACATCAAAGATCTCCACTTCAAGAATGTTGTTCAATGGCATCTCATGTCTTTTGGAAATATTTCCTAACCTTTGACAATGATCACAAAGACGAACAAAGTTAAAAGCATCTTTAAATAAGTTAGGCCAATACAAACTGCTTTCTAATATTGGTGCTGCCATTTTATTTCCTCCAAAATGTCTTCCACTTTCTAAAGAATGACAAAATTTAAGTACACTCTCCGTCTCTTCCTTCGGTACACACCTTCTAAAGAGTTGGTCATTACAATACTTAAACAAGAAAGGCTCCTCCCAATAATAAAATTTGACATCATGAAAAAAAATTTTCTTTTCTTGATAAGAAAGGTTAAGAGGAGTAATCTTGCAAGCAAGGTAATTCACTATGTTTGCATACCATGAAGCTTGCCTATTTACTAGGAGAAGGTGCTCATGGGGAAAGTCTTCATTAATGTTAACTTTTTCTCGTGCTTCTTCCCCCAACTCAAGCCTAGAAAGGTGATCAGCTACAAGATTCTCAGTCCCTAAACCCTAAACCGTAAACACATATCAAATGCCTGCAAAAGAAAAACCCAACAAATTAGTCTAAGGTTTGCATCTTTCTTTTCTAACAAATACTTAATTGCTGAATGATCAGTATAAACTATTGTTTTAACTCCCATCAAATATGCTCTAAATTAATCAAATGCAAAAACAATAGCCAGGAGCTCCTTTTCAATGGTGGCATAATTGAGTTGCGCATCATTCAAGGTACAACTGGCATTGTAAATAACATGCAACTTCTTTTCCTTTCTTTGCCCAAGAACGACTGCTATGGCATGATCACTAGCATCATGCATAAGCTCAAATGGTAGGCTCCAATCTGGTGTAGCAATTATGGAAGCTAAGATCTATTTCTTATTTAACCTATTAAAAGCATTCAAACACTCTTCGTTAAAATCAAAAGGAACATCTTTAACTAACAAATTATAAAGAGGTTTAGTGATTTTTGAGAAGTCCTTAATAAATCTCCTATAGAAACCAACATGACCAAGAAAGCTTCTAATTCCTTTGACTGAATTTGGAGGTGGTAGCTTTTCAATTACTTCAATCTTGGCTTTATTTACCTTGATCCCCTTTTCAGAAATTCTATGCCCTAAAACAATATCTTCACTAACCATAAAATTACATTTTTTTTTCCAATTTAAGACAAGGTTAGTGTCCTCACATCACTACAACACTAGAGAAAGGTTATGAAGACAAGGATCGAAAGAAGAACCAAACACAGGAAAATCATCCATAAAAACTTCAATGGATTTTTCAACTATGTCAGAAAATTTGGACATCATACACCTTTGAAAAGTCACAGGTGCATTGCATAATCCAAAAAGCATTCTCCTATATGCAAAAGTACCATAAGGGCAAGTGAAAGTGGTCTTTTCTTGATCCTTGGGAGCTATGGAAATTTGAAAATACCTTGAATAACCATTAGAAAGCAATAGTAAGGATATCCTGCAAGTCTTTCAAGCATTTGATTAATGAAAGGTAAAGGGAAGTGGTCTTTGAATGTTGCTTTGTTTAATTTATGATAATCAACACACACACACCAACCTATGACAGTTCTACTAGGAATTAACTCATTATTATTATTAGAAATAACTATCATACCTCCTTTTTTGGGAACAACTTGCACAGGGCTTACCTAATTACTATCTGAGATCGAATAAATAATTCTTGCATCCAAGAGTTTAATGATTTCTGCATTGACTACTTCCTTCATGTTTGGATTCAATCTCCTTTGATGCTCAATTGTAGGCTTATAGTCTTCCTCCATTAAGATCTTATGCATGAAAACACTTGGATTAATCCCCTTCAAATCTGTAATTGACCATCCCAGAGCTTTTCTATGCTTCCTTAAAACCTACAACAACCTTTTCTCTTGATCAAGTGATAAGTGAGAGGAAATAATAATAAGGAAAGAACTATTATCACTGAAGAAAGCATATTTAAGATGAGAAGGAAGCTATTTTAGTTCTTGCTTTGGTGGTTTGCTCTCTTCCTCACTTTTGATGCTTTGAACATTAGTATTAATGTTATCAATGATTAATGTATCTTTACCATGCAAAGTGTCATCCACACAATCATCAACAACGTCAATCTTAAAATAATCACTAGAATCCATAGGAAATTTGCAAGATTTAAGAACATAAAAAAAAACTTCCTCTTGACCAACCCTTAAAGTTAGCTTACCTTCGTAAACATCAATCAAGGCCCTTATGGTTGCAAGAAAAGGTCTTCCAAGGATGAGGGATCCTTCTCTATCTTCATCAATGTCAAGGATAACAAAATCAATAGGAAAAATAAACTTACCTTCCTTAATGAGTACGTCTTCGACAATTCGCCTAGGGTATTTGATCGAACGATCTGCTAATTGTAGAGACATCCTTGTTGGCTTCATGTATCACCCCAAAATTTCAGATCTTAAAATGATATTATTTGAATGGGTCATGAATGGTACCACCCGAGAGATAAATAATATTTTATTTGGACCCAATAATGATATTAAACATAATTAATATTTGTTGAGTTAATTAGATTTCATATGATTAGTCTTAATTAATTAAAGTTAAGATATGAATTTTTCATGACAAAGTAATAAATTATTGGTAAATAGTAATTTACTGGTCTATGAATAGCACCACCAGTCTGGGACTTCATAATATTTTGGTTCGAAAAAATTTACTATGGATGCTTAATATTTTATTTAATATATTTGGAGTATGTTTATATGATTTAAGTGGGTGGAAAATATTTCATGAATATTTTTGGAGAATTTAAGTATTTGAGGAATAGTGTTTTCTAGTGTAGTGTATTAAGGGAAATTGAGGAATTATTTTTTATGGAGTTAAGTTAATTAATTGATGGAGTTTAATAATATTTGGAAAAGAATTATTTGATGAATATTTAGAGCCCTTGGATGAGAATACTAGAGACAAAATCCTAGCCATCCATTTGACATAAAATGAAGTAGCCAA
>CANUEP010143153.1:0-11199 GCA_947857235.1 Jatropha podagrica | reverse complement strand
TAGAAATATTATGCATTTAATACATAAACTCTCCAAAAATATTTATGAAATATTTTCTACCTGCCTAAATCATGCAAACATGCTCCAAAAATAGTAAAGAAAATATTAACTATGCATCGTAATTTTCCGGACTAAAATAATACCAAGTCCCGGACCGATGGTACTATTCACAGACCGGTAAATCACTATTATCGACACTAAAAGAAAATCAGTCTGTTACAAGATATTTTGAAGTTACGCTTGGGTAAGCGAGTGGAGACGTAATCAGAATTGATGGAATCTTTCCCAGCTATGAGGAGATCATTTTAAAACGGTTGGTCCACTATGTGGGGACGATGATAGATACTCAGATTCTAATATTTTTATTTTCAAAAGATATTTTATTCTTTTAGAGTTTTCTTTCCTTTGTTGTAAATAGGATCTAAAGGTTTGTTGACGGGATCGTTTCTTCTTATCTTTAAAACAATAATAGTTTTCTTTAGAATTTATTATTCTTTTGATTTTCTTCATGACCATTAGTGGCTAAACTTCTCATTTCAATCAAAGGTTGATTTCAAGTAGAAATTTCTCAAAGATTTTGAGATCTTAATGCAATAATTATTTTCTTTAATTTCGATTAATTCTTGTATATTTTCTGGATCTAATGAGAAACTCTATCTCTTTTATCTTCTTATTATTTATTCAATAGGGCCCATTATTCAAATTAATAGAAATGCATACAACTACCAATGAAGTTATATTCGTATTGTCTAAATTGAATTGATTCAAGTAGTAGATAATTTAATTTAATTATAACCAAGATTTTAGATTATATTATGAAAACTCACAATCTATTTTAAATGAATTTCACTTGTTAAGTTTATTAAATAGGATAGGATCTTTCTAGTTCTTATTGTTGCTAGTAAATTAAATTCTTTCGCTTGTCTGTTTAATATAATAATTTGGAAAGATTTTTCGGAGACGCTTGTTCAAAGATTATAACTTGTCAGTCTTTCGAATTATTGAACGATTTCAGCATCAATGATCAATCAAGAGGATTTTGTATTACAAATCACCTTTGGCTGAATCTTTTTTCACTTATTTTAATCCTTTATTTTTATTGCATTCTGGTTACCTTAGTTGCTTTTCGATTACTATGTCTACTTTGATAATCAACACTCCCCTTTAATTTTATTATTTATGTCACGACCTAAAATCATAGACCGGATCGGCACTAGGACCTAGGTAAGTTTAAGGCCCCCGAGACCCGTAGTAAGACTAAACTATCAAAATCCATTCGTATTATCATTTGACTGACGGAATAGTAAGTCCATATTATGACATTATTCATACAATAATCAAAGTTAACAGTTCTGATCCAGCCTTAGTATTAACTCCTATTCACAGCTCGGACCCATATCCGTTTAATAAAAAATATATTCTCATATAAATATTTATTCGTCATAATATGATCAAACTATTCCTATCATATGGTCACCAAATATTCAAAAATTCAAAAAGAACACTCCACAATTTATTTATAACCACATGATAATTTCTTTTGCATAACCAAATATTATTTAAACATCTTAACTGCGGAGTTAAATAAAATGTACGGAAAATCACAAATATTAACAGATAATTTATACTAACATGTTCGAATCTCTGCGGAGAAAGAAGCAGAGTCTTACAAACCAACGGTACTTTTATTTCCTAAAAAATGTTTATGGAATGAAGGTGAGCTTTACTAAACTCAGTGAATAATAATAAATAATGCAAACCTACACATTCAAGCAATATGCTTTCACAACATAATAAATGGGCATACTTTACAAGCACATGTCATACATCAGCATCTTCAAACAAATCACATTCAAATATTCACAGCATATGAAAATTGGTCAGTGAAATCACAAATCCATCTATTGGCCCCCGGCCAATTTCATAATAATATATATATATATATATATATATATATAACAGGGAGCCGATCCCCCATACCTGACCAACTGACTCATAGTGACACACGTCGTCCCAATATAAATTTATAGAACCGAAATATTATATATCAAATACTAAGATTATAGAACTGAGATATTATATTTGGAAAATGAATGATATCAACATAGCAATAGAAATAAGAAATGATTCATGATTATTTAAATAATATAAAGAATATATGGTATGCATATAAAATGCATGTATGCAAGATGGTGTGCACCATTTATTATTACTCCTAGTGACCGCAGAATAAGTTCAAGTCTGTCCTGGGTTCTGATTTGGAGGAGCAGTAGAGGAACTTGATCGATCTAAGAAACACGTATAATAAGAAAAATATAATTAGATACTGACTCCCTTAATTATGAATATTATTTTAATAAATCTATATGTTTATTTTATTCTTTTAGACTAAATTTCTATTAATTCACTAACCTTACTATTTAACAGCAATTAATTTATTCACTTATTTTGTATCTAGTCTAGATATCAATTCTATTTATTTCACCACAAAATATATTTATACTCCAAATTATAATTTAACACTAACAATAATAATAGTTCATTATCAATTTTACCAAATACTCTAATTATCATTCGAATAATTTAATTATATAAAAATCTTTAATAATAACCATTTAATCTTGTGCTAAAAACTATTAACCTTTGTAATAATTTATTTATTACCATTCAAGACTTAATCCTTAATTACTTAAGGTCCTCTAATAACTTAACACATAATATATCAAAATCTTTAATTAACCAAAATATCAATTTATCACCGTTAACAATATTCTAATATAATATATTGAATCCTAGCAATAAAACTTCACATTTTATTAATAATTCATTTAATCAACCAATTAATTAATTCTACTCTTTAATATACTCTATTTATTAAAAATCCTTCAAATATACCCATTAATCCTTAATAAAGAAATTTTTATAATTTTAGAATCTTAACACTGACTAATTAATTTACTAACTTTCAAAATCAATTAAAATCCTAAAATTACTCTTTAATTATCCAAATCATCAATTAATTTATTTTATCCAATTGTCCGATTAATCATCAATTACATAACTAATTAATCAATCAAAAATATCATAATCAATAATTAAAATCCTATAATCAAATATGACTTTCATAATCAATTAATCAAAAATACCCTATAATCAATAATTCACTAAAATTCTAATAATATACTTTCTAAATATAATAAAATCAACCAAAATAATAAATCAACCTCCTTTAATTAATTAATCAATATAACTACTCAATTTATCTAATTATCTACCAATATTATCCCTAAAAATGATTAAATCCACCAATAATATAAAATCAATAAATAATTCATCAATCACCAAAATTAATAATTAATATCCTAAAATCAATTTAACCTCCTTAATTAATATAATTCTATCAATATACCATAAAATCAACTAAATAATAAATTAATTTTCACAAATACTCTATTTAACTAATTATCCATTCAAAATACTAAAACTCAAACTAAAATACTAAAAATCACTAATCAATTACCTAACAATATAATAAAATCAAATAATCAAAATTCTAACAATTAACCATAAATATTAAAAATTCACCCAAACAATATATAATCCACAATTAATCTACTAACCAAAATAATTAATTATCAATTAATAAAATCATTCAATCAAATATTCTAAAATTAACAAACTAATTAATAAAAAAAATTTAACTACATAAATTCTAAAAAGAATAAATTCTATACCCAATAAATGTCAAAGTTCCGGTAATTCTTGAACCGGAGGAGGAGGAGGCGGTGGCCAGAAGCAAGCTGGGCTTGCTGCCATGGTCGCGCGCGGAGGAGCAGGTGGTGGCTGTGGCGCGATGGAGGAGCTGTAGCGGCTGGAGTCGCGCAGAGAGGGAGGCAGAGCAGAGCTGGGTTGCGCAGAGAAGGGCTGCTGGAGGAGCTGGGTCGCGGGCCGCCGCCGCCGCCGCTGTTGCTGCTGCTGCTGCCGAAAGGGAGGAGCTGGAGGAGGTGGCCGGCTGTGGTGGTCTGGCAGACGCAGAGAAGGGGCTGGAGCAGCAAGGAGAGAGAAGAGGAAGAGGGAGGGAGGCTGCTGCTGTGGCCGGTGCTGGAGGTGGTGGCGCAGTGAGGAAGTGGCTGGAGGTGCAGCTGGAGGCAGTGAGAGGGAAAGAGAGAGTGAGGGTTGAGGAAGAGAAGGTGCCGCGCAGATCCAAGGAAGAAGGAATAAAAAAAGAAAGGAAAATAAAGAAAAAGAACACGAAAAAGAAAAGAAAAAAAAAAAAGAAAGTTTAAAATTATTCAATAAAAACAAACCATTCAAATAGATTGTCGAGAAGAAAAAAATAATGACGCACAGTATTTTTTAAAAATATACGATTCGGGTCTAATTTTAATTAATTCGGTCCAATAAAAAAAATTTAGTCCGATTTTTATTCGATTAACGGTTACTCGATTAATTTCAGAGCGAACCAAAATGATTTTTGGTCCTGATAATATTACGTGGTGTAATATTATTGGCTAATAATTTAACGATTAAATTTAAATGAAAATTATTTTGAAATAAAAATTTCAAGATATAATATTATGATTTTTATGAGTCTAAAAAAAAGCTTGTTTTTGAGTAAAATGAGTTTTATGATTTGAATGTTTACAAGTAAAGGTTTTAAGATTTTATCAAGCATTATTGATTTGGAATTAAAGCTATTTGACAGAGAAAAACCTCCTTTCCTTCGAGTATATGAGGGGCCGAACCACCTTAGGGTGGTAAGGGATGATTTTTACTCTTTTAATGTTGATTTTGGTTCCTTTATGATGTAATAAGTATGCATTTTGAATATGTAAGCTTTGAATTTCATAAGTACGAATAATGGTATATTTTATAAGTTGTAAGCTTTAATAATGAAGTTGAGAAAAATATGTTTAAGTTAAGTAAATATTTTGAAAGTGTAATATTGATGCATAAGTATGAAAATCTGAAAATTTTACTAAGTTGTGAGCTAAGCAAATTTGAAGTAAAAAAATATTTAAGTTAATGAAATGATTTATGATGAGAAGGTTTATAAGAAATATTATGAATTAAGATTAAAGATTTGATTTTGAGCTCTTTTATGCTTTGATTGAAATGTGGTATGATATGATTTAATTATGTAAGATGAGCATGCTCAGCTTCGATGCCATTATACTATTAAGCTATGGTCATATGCTAGGCTTTGGATGTCTTATGTTAAGTGGATGCGATTATTATGTGTAAGCAGGCTATTGAAGCCTTTATGGTAATGATTGGCGACTTAAGGCCAAATATAATATGTTATGGAATCTTATCTACTTATATTTCTCCTAAGCATATATGAGCTCTACATAAATGTTGTAAAAGATATAAGATTAGATTTTTATGATATTATTTATGTTTAATTAAAGTAAAGATATATGTGTACAAAATGATATTTTATAAGGTTGTTATCTTATCACTTAATAAATATGAGATTTCTTATATAAGGATAATGTAAGCAATATAAGATTTGATTTTATCAAAATCTTGGTTTGGAAATATACGTTCTTAAATAATAAGTGTTTTTCATAAATTATATTGAAGTGAATTATAATTTCTATATGAGTTTAAGATTTATTTTTATGATAATTTTGATTTCTTTTGATTATTTGAAAGTAAAACTTCATGTATTAAAATGGTATTTTGCATGGTTGATTATTATCATTTTAAGATTATGTAATTTCTGTGACTTATATTTTAAGGTATGTTGCTTGTGCAACATGAATATTTATATTTATATGAGCACCACTGATTTATATACTCAGCACGTTAATTTTTATCATGCGTAGGCTAAGGACAGTGGGTATTGTTTGAAGATTTAGAGTGTAGCATCTGAGTTGAAGGACATTCTTGGTAGTTGTAGAATTTGGTTAGTAAATTTAAGAGTAAATGACATGTATAATTATTAAGTAAGAAGATATATTAATTGGGTTATGTAAATTATGTAAGTTATGTGAGTTTAATATTTAATTATTTAAGCTTATGTTAAGGAGATATGTATGTATTCTATTCAATGGATGGATGTAAGAATAATTCTTTAAGTTAAAAATGCATGGAGAAATCTTAAGATTTGTGATATATTTTAATGTCATCAATTGATGGTATAAAATTAAAATACTATAATGTTTTATAATATTGAGATTATAGAAGTGTTGTGACATTATGTGATATATTAGAGTTTGATGGGGCTTGGAGTTTAAAATTGGAAGTGCTTTGATTTCATTTGTTTTGGCAAGCTCAATTTTTAGAGAAAACTCTTGCGGTTTTTCTGTATGAATTTCCTAAAATATTTTTTTTTTTAAAAAAAGTTACTTGTTAAACTTGTGATTACCTAATCACTTCTAATTTATCATATGATCTGTATATTAGTTAAGACGATGCCTCTGGCACCAAATGTGGCATTTACCATCCAATCCTTCGGGACTGGGCGGAGGGTGTTACAATATTTCTTGAATATAAATGCTAAGGATTATATGTATAATTTTGTGCAATTGGTGATGATTTGAGCCATTTTTTCATGGTTGGAAGAATCTTTTCATGATTTTATGTTTAGTTTATCAAATTAAATGTTTAATCTTGATTATATGATGTTAATGATGATTAATGAAAAGTTAATTATTTTTAATGTATGTTTAGTGCACTAACCATAGTTGACCAAATAATTAAAGGACTATCGTGCAACTTTGAAATGTGATGAGAACTATTTGGAACATATTCCAAGTATTACAAAGAAAAAAAATATTTGTTAGTAAAGTCTTTATCGATAATTTTTCCTTACTAATAATTTTTTTGTCGGTATTTTGGTGACAAAAATTTTTTTCAATAAATCAATTATTTTTATCAGCAAATTTGAATTCAAATTGGTTATAAATTTATTGTTAATTTTGTTGGTATTCTGTCAGTATTTTGTTAAAATCACTTGTTATTATTTATTTTTAATTCTTCAAAATTAAATTATTTAGTTGGTAATTTATTGGAAAATAATATTAGCCAGAATTGTAATTTTTAATTTTATTTTTAATTAATATACTAATTGTATTTTAATAATTATACTAATACTAATAAATTTTTATAACTATTCTAAATAAGAAAATAAAAAAAAAACATACAATAAAGAAGAAGAAGGAAAAAATGAAGAAGAAGAAGTAAAAAATGAAGAAGAAGAAGAAGAAAGGTAAGGTAAGGAGAAAAAAATGAATAAGAAGTTAGATGGGAAAAAACAAAGGTTTGATGCTTAAAAACAAACTTTCGGTATTTAGCAATAGAATTTTTCGTTGCTAAATGTTGAAATTCTATCGTTAAATATTATCCTTACTATTAATTTACTGGGTAAAATTTTTGAATTTTTTCTGAAATTGATTGATAAACTATTGATAACTAGTTGCTAAATACCTACAAATTAGTGACAAAATTTTTTTCGCTAATTAGTCGATAATCTGCCAATAATTTGTCGCTAAATTTTGACATTTTTCACCTATTTATACCACCCAAAATTCAAAATTTTTTTAGAAATTTGTCAGTAATCTGTCGATAATTAATTCGTCATCTGTTGATAATTAGTTAGTAAATTATCAAACTACGCATGAACTTATGACACGTTTTTTACTTAAAAAATAAATTTATTAGTAAAATTTTGATAATTCATTGATAACCTATGAGTAATCAGTCGCTAAAATTATGTAACTTTTTTTGTTTTAAAATTAAATTTTATTGGTAAATAGTTGCTAATCTATTGATAATTACCAATAAAAATTTGTTTGACAGTAAAATCTGTCGCTAAATGCTTATTTTTTTGTAGTGAAGGAATAAAAAGCAAATTTCCTAAGTTTGTAGAGTATTTGGACAAATGGAAGACTTTGAGGACTTAAACGAGTAATTAAAATGTGAATTTGCACGAATAATGGATTAAATAACAAGTTGGACTACATAAGGATTATAATTATAAGTTGAACAGAATTAATTGTGGGCTTTGGATAATTTAATATATCATCACTCTATTTATTTCAAGTGGAACCCATTTATAGTTGATGAGGACCTTAAGGTCTAAATTGTAATTTATCATTAATTAAGATGATGATCAATTAGAACTAGTGATAATTAAGTAGTAATAAAAATTAATTGGTTACTTGCAATATAATTAAGTGTATAGGTAGTTTATTGGTGATATCTAAATTAATTAGGTACTCAATTGATAAATAATAGAATAATATAAATAATAGAATTTTATGGCTACTAAATTAATTAGCATAACTTAGTAAGTTAAAGAAATATTGGGTTTAAGAACCCTCTTAAATCAACTAATTAATTAATTGATCCACTTAAGTTCCAATTAAGAGAGTATTAGAAAATAAGTAAAATATGAATTAATTAGATGGTGATAATACAATGTTAAACATTAATGCATTGAGAATTATGCCATAGTCTTGGAATTTGTGCTAATTTGTGTGAAAAATATGCTATGATTATGAATTTAATTTGACGATATGAATTTTTATGCCATGATAGAATATTTTATAAACATAATATAGAATTATGCAATTATGTGTAAATTATAAGAAATTAAGTATGATTATGTGCTTAATATATGATCTATGGATATGAAATTATGATGAAATAATTAATCTGAAAAGGTATGATTTTTATGTAAATGAAATTTATGAAAAAAAATATTTTTTGAATTGTAATAAAATATTGCAGTATAATTATGAGAAGAGGTGTTTTATTTAAGAACGCTAATATGCATGAATTATGAAGTGAATTGATTATAATAAATATTTTATCAGTCTTGGTCTAATTAGTTGAGTCAGTACTCGTTTAGAGGTATGACATGCCATAAGAATGCAGTACTGTCTATATGTGACATGCAGTGTTTATAGGGGCTAACAAACTGCCAATTTTAAAGGAGCTAACAAACTTCAATTTTATAGGGGCTAACGAACCTCATTTTTTGGATGTGGCCATTGATTTTGACCAATAGGTCATATGATATTATATGAGCTTTTGAGCTGTATGTTTATTATGAAATTCTTTGTTTTGTTATTTGATTCTTCTAAGCATGCTAGAGGCCTAGTTAAAAATATAGTTTGTATGAATTAATTAAATAAAGAAATATGTTGCTTTTATGGACATATGCTGCTTTATATGATTTCGTGATTAAGTATGTCTAATTTAGTGATGCATGATTATTAGATTTAATTAAGCATGTTGACTGTGAATATTTATATTATGCATCAGAAATAAGTTACATCATGATTATGTTATGTGATTATGATAAAATATTGTGTAGGATTGGCTTTTGAGAACTAAATCAGTTTTGTTTCAATCAAGGAATTCGAACCAAAATGGACTTTGTGGCCTTAGAAACGTGCTTTTGACAACCATTCAATCAAGCAACAAGAGGTAGTCAAAATGAGGGAGGAAGGTCCAATTTATAGGGGTGTAGATTCTGCCCATGGTACCAAGGAGTCTCTGAGCCACAGTACCGTGGGGTCTGGTAGAGGTACCGTGGAGTCTCCTAGCGGTGCTGTAGAGTCTACTACTAGCTTCTCTCCACAATATCGCAGATTTTGGCCATGGTACAATAGAGTTAGCCTCGGTGCTGTGGAGTCTCTTGATAGAAATATGGGGTTTGGTGGCAGTCTGCGCCTGATTTGCATACTGTTCTACTTTCGAATGGCAATTTAAGGCCCAAACAATACCCGATTCGAGTGATTCTTAATGCATTGGAGTCGTGATGAAATTTCTTTTATCTTATAAAATCAGACCTCCCCCATCATTTTTATGTACCTCTTATTACTTGATCAAGTGCTTCTCAAGCTTCAATGACTCTAATTCTCCCTTATGAGAACATTTCTAAGGCTAAATAGTTTGATTCTGCTCTTTTTCCTTAATAGCCAAAATCCTACTTGGTACTCAAAAGTCGATCCTTTCGACTTTCACGTACACATTTGTCCTCCTTGGTCTAAAGCTAACTAAATATATAATATAAGACTAAGTCGGGTCCTCGCGCCCATCCTTAGCATTTTAGAGAAAGACTCTGTCTCTTTGACTGTTTAAACAATCCTAAAGCTCCATAATTGAACACTTGCACCGCCCGACCTCTCGACCTAGGGTATAAAATTCAAACTCCAAACTGCAAACTTTTTTCAGTTAAGCTTGGCCCATCCGACACTTTATGAACTGTCAAGCTTGGTCCATTCGATGACCCGTAAGCCCATTCTAAGAATGGCACTCAAAACCTAACCATCGTAGTTGATTCTAATCCTCATTTAAATGTGGCATGAAGCCATATATAGGTTTTAGCCTAGGTAGTGGGCCTTCGACCATATTGACTAGGGCGATGTGTTGCATGATCTAGAATCCTCGATAAATGAAACTAGAGTCGAGCTTCCCTTCAAATTACTTTTTCCAAATATTTATGCTTTCAATGCTTTGTCCAATGTCATTATTATTGCCATGCATCTAAGTATGCTCATGCATTGATAAAATTTACATTCATGCAAAACCAATATTTTTATTATGCGATCAATTCCAAAGCATAGATTCTACAAAAAAAGCTGAAAAGCTAGTCCCTGAATCCAATGATTTGAGCCTAGTGCTTTTATCCTAAAAGGCAAAACTAAAATGGAGTCAAACACGGGGTTTTTACTTTATTTTTTCCTTGAAAATAGAAACAAAGTAAGGTGGTGACTCTACACACATCACACACCTGTCAAAGCGCTCCAAAGAGCCAATCTGACCACTTAAGCGCTAAAACTGAGCATAACCAATTAAAAAGGAACCTATAACGGACAATTTTTTAGTGTCGGTAATAGTGATTTACCGATTTGTGAATAATACCATCAGTTCGGGACATGATATTATTTCGGTCCGAAAAAATTGCTAAATGTTTCTAGTATGTTAATTAATATTTTTGGAGCATGTTTGCATGATTTAGATGGATAGAGAATATTTCACGAATAATTTTGGAGAATTGCGGCAACTAGTGAATATTATTTTTTATTGTGGTATGTTAATGAATAAATGGTGAATTATTTTTGGAAAGTTAATTTAATTAATTTGTAGAGTTAAGTAATATTTAGAAAAGAATTATTTGAGAAATATTTAGAGCCATTGGGTGAGATTACCTAAAACTTGATCTTAGCCATTGATTTCACA
>CANUEP010143099.1:0-30062 GCA_947857235.1 Jatropha podagrica | reverse complement strand
AAAAAAAAAAAAAAAAAAAAAAAAAAAAAACAAAAAATGAAAAAAAAATCACAACAAAAAAAAAAAGGATGTTGAAGAGTAAAAAAAATAAAAACCACAAAAAAAAAAAAAGTTTATAGATGTCATTTTTGACCGTTTTTTAGATGTGTTGGTTATTATTTATAAATATTTAAAAAAAAAAATAAAAAATATTAAAAAAAAAAAAAACTAAGAAAAAAAAAAAAAAAAAAAAAAAAAAAAAAAAAAAAAAAAAAAAAAAAAAAAAAAAAAAAAAAAAAAAAAAAAAAAAAAAAAAACCCAAACATTGCAATCAACTGCACATCTATCAAAACCTGGATCTTGAAGAGTAAATATAATAAAGCACTCAATAAAGACACATTTTTAGAGAGGTCATTGTTGACCGTTTTTGAGATGTGCATGAAACCTCAATTTCCTAGTCTGTCTGTCTTCCCTAGGGACAAGTCTTCTACAAGAATTTCAAATATATTGTCTTCCCCATCCTCCACATCCCACACAACAACAAAAACTAAGCCAAGAAAAAATAAATCCTTCAAATGTTTTGAAGTTTGTTAGAAAACCATTCAACTTAGCACATAGAAACCCACTAGTGGAAACGTCGAATCTTTGCTTGTCCATTAGATTAGTTTCCAATTATTCTCTTCATCATTTAGGGTAAAACAGCTTGGTAAATCATGGGGATGTCCTCAACGCCAAGGAGTAACTAGGGTTTATGACTGACTTGCACAAGCCAACTTTACTTTTCACTGAAGGCAAATTTAAGAGATTATTTTAGCACAATATTAGTCAAAAAAATAATTGGAAGAGAAAACTACGATCGACTCTAAGGTAATGACAAGGTTTGCACAGTGGGCCTGTGGCCCATGCAGGAATTCCAATCTATTAAGTAATTTGCCAGTACAAATACACTACTTTGAGGGGATGACCAGTAAATAGTGACTCCTGTTGTCACATTATTGTATCCTATAAATTTCTATTCCAATTTTACCTGATTTATTAACATGTGTTGCATTCTTTAGATGAAACCTTGACCAGTTGATTCATCAGACTTGTATTTTCTACTCAATGCCTGATTTTCCAACCACCTTTTTTGACTGGCATATTATCCTCCCATATGAACATGCATAAAGACAAACAAATATATATACCAAATCATTTAAACAAACACAAGGAAGAGATTAGAGACCAAGGGGAACAAAAGACATATTTTCAAGAACATACCACTACTAAATCAAATCAGGACAAAGATTACACAGTTAGAATCTAAAAAAAGTTACATTGTTAACCAAAAAGTTTCCAGGAAAATTTCCAGGCTTTTGTTGAGCAATTCTGATATAATGCTTAATAATTACAGAACATGTAAATATAACAACAGACCTGAAGCGTACCGCGTGATATTGGTACTGCCTCCCCTTTACTTGTATTAGAACCTCTGCTGTTTTGAATAATTCTCAGTGCCCTAACAACCTGAAAATTAGATACTTCAAATTTATTGTCCAAAAAGTAAAACTACCTAATTTTATCCAGGACCTTGTGCTCATGTTAAAGTTTTATTTGTTGACAGTAGCCAAACTTCAGCAAAAATATAATGGCAGATCTAAAACCCTTGATAATTCAACAACAAATTAAATCACCAGCATCAAGGCAGTCTTCAAATCATCATTATAAAGTATCTAGATTCTTTCAAACTTAAAAATACAAAAAAAAGTTAAAATTTTGCTTTGCTACCCCACAAATAATTCTCAAACTACCCATCAAAAGTCAGACCAACTTGGTTACAGGTAAAATGCAATACCACACTCTTTCAAACATCAACATTAGAGATTTATTTGGTTTCTCACCAATTTTTTTTAAAAAGTAAAGAAAAACAAAAATTTCCATTACTACCCAAATAATTCTCCAAAATCCAAACTATAGAATTATAAAGATGTTCAATTGACATAGGGCAGCTTAGGGGCTGACTAGAAAAGGTTATTTTGGCTGATTTTTAATTTATTAAAGAGCTAGAATGGGAAACTGTGTTGGGGAATCTTTAGGGGTTTTGTGGGAATAGGTTAAAGACACAAAAAGAACATAAAATGAAGGGTTATGGGGCTTTTATGGCATTTTGAACAGTGTCAGTGAACAAAACCCTGAATACTGACGTGAATTGTAATTGAAGAATAGTACTTGTGAATAGCAATTCATAAATGTTTGAACGGCAAATAGACGGATAATTGTTTAGGCTTCTCCAATAAACTATCTTAGACATCAAATCAAGATTCCGCAAGCATTGCACCTATGGTTGAATTGCATCGCACAACTTTGCTAATAATTTTATTGAATAACAAAGCTGAAGCAAAAGCATTATAGTCCACATCCTCTAGATTTTGACTCCAAAATAAAAAGAAATAATACTATCCCATCCAAACAAGAACTTCAAGATAAGAGTTAACATGAGTATGAAGACTCTTACAGCAATAGGGACAGGCTTTCCAATAAAAGCTATAAATTACAAAGTTGCCCGTGTTTTTGAAATGCTAGGCCAGCAGCTTATTTATTAGATATAAGCATAAATAGAACCATAAAATACTAAGAAATACTCTTCGATTTCCCGCAATAAACCCTATATTAAAAATGAGACATAATTTCAAACTTGAATCTCTGAATTTCAATTTTCTTGTATTCTTATCCTGCATCATCAATTCAAATATTGGAGGATAGTTATGGATAGTCATTAACTGCCCAGCCTCCTATCATCTTTCGACCAACTTGTTTCATTAGTGTTAAAAAGCAGTAAATGTGGGCTACTGGGCTATTGATACTCCTGATAATGCTAAACCTTTTAATGGCTATGCTAAATTATCCTATTAAAATTTATTGTATCAACATTAACTTTTTCTGCAATCCTAAAATTACACTAAATTTTCCTATTAAAAGCAACTTAATGGCTTCTCATTTCTCAGCATAGAATTGCCTAACTAAATAAAAAAAATCTTTAGATGAATCAGACTTCAGTCAGAAATTAACTCCTGAACAGATAGATAATCCACTCTACCACTCAACATTAACCAGCTATTGCTAATAGATGACCAAAACAAGCAAGGTTTTAAATAACAGTTGTTACATTCACCAGCTACGGCTACTGATACTGCTATCACTAACAATTTTCAAAAAAACTACTGCAAATAAGGCAAGTTAAGTGATCTCATTATTTTACTACCATAAACTTGTCATCTCAGCTTAGATTTAAATTTCGCCAACTACAAGACTAAGAAAGAAGCATTATGAAATAATCAAATCATAATAAAATTCTTACTCGCACTAAAGGAAAAAAGAATGCTGATGAAGTTGATAACCTGCTCCCAGCATTTAGGGCCACTGCCCTACCTTGTCGATCAATAACTGGTGAACCGCTAGAACCACCCTTAGTTCCGGATGCTGCCTAAAAGTAATATGCAAAACAAGTAAAGAACATTTATGCCACAAATATAATTGTAAGTTAGCATACTTCGTGCTAAATGAAACAAGTCCATTAATAACACAAAGATGTGGCTTTGGTTTCTTCATAGTATGTCCAATGGCAAAGTAATCATTCCTGACATGTATTTTGGTGTCCAAAAGGCCCTTAAGAAAAATGTGAATGTGAAGACAAAATTATTACAAAGTGCACAAACTTTAGAACCACAGAATATCAGAGAAATTTATTCACTACAGCACCTCTGCTCCATTCCGGAAATTTAATGGAATTACTAATTTATATTTTCTTTCCAAAATGAGAAAGAAAAATGTTAATATTCAATACAAAAACTTGAACATATTCTCGTGTGCATAAACATCACAATAAAAGAATATAACAAACTGGACAATAACAATGATGACCAAGCTAGCAGAAAAGCAATAATGGCTACAACAATGCACCTCATATCAGCAAGTTTCTACATTAGGTTAAAATCATCCTACCTGAAACTTTAGGCATTATATGTAGAAGCCCAGAAATATCTAAGACCATGCCAAATTTTATCTAAGATCCACACTAAAATTATATTTTGAGGTCCATGCTTCGATTAGTCAATTGTCTTCACAAGGATAAACAATATTTTTCTATATGTGAGAGCCAGTATAACATTAACTGCTTATTTATACATTATGTGCTCAAATTGCAGTAAATATCATGCCCCTCTTTACTTATATTGCTTCTTTTAGAATCCTTTTAGAAGCCCCAAGCTCAGGTCCCCCTCACTATTCATATTTGGCGGAAGTAGCGCTGTAAAACTTAAAGGATATGGAAGAGGAAAGTAGGCACAACGTTTTGTAACCCCATGGTATGCATGCAAATTTCTATGATATCTCCATGATTTCAAAGGAGAGTTCCTAGTTTTCAAGATAAAGTTGTCTCTCCCCGTAAAAACTGGTAGGAACATACTATATTGGCAACTAGTTTTAAACTACTAGTCATAAGAGGATTTGGAGGTTTCTAACATATCATACGCCAAAGAAGCTATTCAGCCTCCTTAAAATAATATTTCCCAGAAGGTTTCCTACTAACTATTATCACCTGTTCAGAAACTCATTTTATAAAAACTTGAATCATCCCAAAAACCTCTAAAATGATTTTTCCTCACAAAGCCAATTGCAAACACCTCTCAACCTCATGCCTATGTTGCTGCCTATACACATGCATTTTCAAATTTAACCTGATGATAGTAAATTTTGTAATAACACCAAGTAATGAAATATGCTCAACACATTCTTCAATCAGTAGCATAAATAGGTAACTACTTACTTGAATGTAAAATGTATTGAAGTCGTTATAACCATCCCTGCACCAAATAATATTCATTATTAACCACTATGATGAAGTGTTTGAAGAACCAATGATGATTGGAGAGAAGTAAACTACATATTGAGCAAATCAATATTAGAGGCAATAATTAATCCTTTAATTGTAATTTTTTTGAGTATGAAGGCTTGGCACCTCGTCCAAAAGCCATAACATTGGCCAAGAACTTTGACGTCAATCTACGTACTAACTTTATCACAACATAAGAAAGGAATCTTGCATCATTAAGCTCAAGCCAACATCCTTACCTTCATTATTTTAACAATAAACTCTGAATGTATGCAAACATATAAGAGAAAAACAAAAGATTATCATGTTAAATGCAGAGATCTATGATTTTATTGAAAACTGTAGGAACTTCAAGCTCTGTTGGGGAAAGAATGCAACTGTGAATATGATGAGTTTGTGTGGATTTATGTATTACATATATAGCTTGCAGTATTAAAACCTGAGCCAAAATTACCTTATAACAACCCTATCAAGTAATCAATGATAACATTTTGAAAGATATAAATTGGTTTAAGATCATCCAATATGATCAAAATGGTTGAATCGACAACAGGAAGATAAAAACATTTATACAGATGTAAGCATCATGAGCATCACTTACATAGAATGCTATTAAAAGTCAATCACAAACTATTGAAATGAATCATTTACTTAAAAAAGGATTGGACTAAAGACATAAAAGAATTATTATACTTTCTATACGTAGGAGCATTCCGATCCAAACGAGCAATGGTACCAGCCAAAATCGATACCTGTGAATTAAATTTTAAATTGAGAATATCACTAATCAGAAAGATAACATGAGAGCAGAGTAAGCCAGATTTCTATAACATCACAATCATATGACTCAATGAGCACAAATGAAAAAAACAGAGGGAGCAGACACAACAACAACTACAAGGACAGTTTCAAATAAGATGATAAACTTATTATATTTGAGTGAAGTTAAGTCCATTTTTCTTAAAACAATATTAATAAAAAGAAGAAGAAGAAGAAGAAGACCATAATGATAGAAACCAGATTATTGTCCTAACAACTTATCACGGCACAATCATGAAAAAACTAAGTTTATAACATCTTTGTTAGCTATAATCATGATTCTGGCCTCCTCTACAAGTAAGAGTCATTTAGAACCCTAGATTCTCACAGCTAAATCACTTCTATTCAACTCAAAACCGAAATAGGCATGTAAAGGTTATAGCATAGAGAATTACTAACAAGTCCTACACAAGATTAAATCTTCTAAACAACTTTAATGAAATATAGAACTATTACTGATTTTGCAAAGATGTCTTTCCAGTAGATAGGGTAGAATAAGAGATTCGACCTCTAGCTACACCCGTGAGGAGGAATATGAACTACATCAACGAGTAGTGTTGTATGCAAGCAATTGTTATTACTTATTGATGAATCGACATCAATTTCAATGGCATTTTCCTATTTAGAGAATTAAACATCAATAAAAAATTCTTCATTGATGCTTGTAGAAGTGCACTCCATTCCTGTTTGCTTGAATTGAAAATTTGATTGAATAATTACATTTTCTCATTCTCCTCCTCATATTTCTTTGCTGCTCCTATACTCCTTTTCTCTTTCCTATACTACTGCTCTTCTGTTACTTCTCATTCCCATTCTTTTTGAATGATTTGAATTCTCCTTTTTTTTTTTTTTTTGGCATCATACCACTAGAACCATTTATCATCTCTTGAAAAGAGGTGCACCAACCTGTGGTTTTTCTTTTTCTTTTTCCTATTTCTCGATATGACTTTGTACCCATGCCCATGCCAGGAAGCTAGACAAACTAAGCATTTTGCAACCTGAGGTCTTATATATTTCATCTTCTACATCAACATTGAACAACAAATGAAACCATGATGACTAGATAACAATTTTTATCTTTAGTTGAATCTGTAGCCATTAAGCTCAATTTCAGCAAGAAGAAACTTCAGGTGATCAATGTGACTACACCACTAGCCTCTTGAAACATCTCTCGCAAAAAGTGTAAGCAGATCAAAAGTTCTGAATCCAAATAAGGTCAAGGGTGAGTGCGCTGATGTGATCTCAGTTACAAGTAAACAACTAAATGAAAATATCAAACAGATAATTGTGATACAAAGATGTCATGCAAAAACTAATAGTATGAGCCATTGCAGTAAACATAAAGATAACATATATAAACAAATGGAAGCAAAAATTAGTTTTATCAAATAGAATTAATAAGATGTGAACAACACCTGCCAAGTTGACTATTGAGCATCCAACTTTAAATTTTACACCTACTGATACTCTATGCAATCAGTGGATTGTCCTCCAACTAGGATAATCGCTTATTATGCTCCCAAATTTCTTACATTTCATATAGCAATACAGAAACAAATGTAATGACCAACAACAGAAACCAATAAAAACAATATTCTTCTCAAAACACAAATTCTCCATCTACTGTAAATTGAATGTGTAAATCCTCACCAAGCTTTGAAATAAGTAATAAATAAACTAAGGTTAAGAAAACTACTTGACATGTGAACTACAGTAAATACCTTCTCACAGCTATCATTACCAACAACTCGAATATCGAGTCCAACACAAGCAGCCTCAGGGGCAAGAGGAATCTCCTCATAGTTCAGAAATTGTATTGCACCAGGATCATAATGATAGAAGCCGAAATCATGGACCTTGGTAAAATTGAAAAAGTGTTCATAAAAAAATAAATAAATAAATTACAAATATATGCACAAAGTTAAGCAGGTTATGCACATATCGTCTAAGTGATTCAGCATGCGGGAAGAAAAACAGACAGCAATGAATATGTTTTGCAGCCCACTGATGCTACAATCATTAACCATAGGTACTACACATTGTAAATTATATAGATTTGATTAACTAATTTCCCATACCATAAATCCCTCAATCCAAATAGCAGCTAATGTTAACATCACTGAAGAATAAGTGATACACAGAATAAGCACTTCCCATTTAACAACACATTTGAACCCCATATAAGGACCTTGTAAAGAGGTAACTATAACTTGTAGAGATGTAAGAGTGATCAGAAAAGGGCACTTGTGGGTATGAGAAGAACAATAAAGCAAGATTCCAAGCAACAAACATATTCACTTTTAGGGTTAGTTGAAAAAATGTTTACGATGCTTACTTTTCATCAGAAGAAGACAATGATGGTGCTTCTAATCAGGTACTAAACATCTAAATTTTTTTACCTTGAAACAATTTTGCTTTTAACTGTGCATTCAAATTCTTCTTTTTTTACATGCTTTACTCTTCTCACCAGAGCAAGTATCTGAACATATTTTGAGTTTTATCATTACTTTTTCATTCTGAAACTCTATATTAATGATTCAAGGCATACACGATCTGGTCTGAGGACATTTCAACCTTCCCATAGTGGGTTTTCTTTACTCTCTATCCACTTAATTTCGTTCTTCTTTCACTTAAACAAATCCTTCTACAGATATATTATTTTAAATGAAAGAAGAATAAAATTAAGGCAAATGAAATATAAAGAGTCAACTCACTGGATCTCTGTATATAGGATATACAGGAATTTCTTCATGGTTTACAAATATCGCCTGTGCAACTACAGGGCCTACAACACCAAAAGAATAAATAAAGATTTTAAAACAAACAACTTTATATGTTAAGCCTACATTTTATATGAGTCAACTAGCCAAATAACAATTGAGAAGAAAAAAAATATCTATCGTATTAGGAACGAAGAAACAAAGAAATGAAACAATTCCATGAAAAAAGAGTATAAAAGAGAAAATAAAATAGCATCCTCTGAAAAAAAAAAAGCATAAATTTGAAAACCCCACATCAAAACAATGTGTTTTTAAGGCTCGCAACTAGTTCTCTCCCTCATTTATTAAACAGGTTATCAGCCTCAACTACTTAAATTTATTGAACAAAATTGAGCAATCTTTTTCCAAGCCAAGAGCACCTCACTAGCAGCTCCACTAATTTACAATCCCAACCATATCCCACTTAGCTTAGTAACAACCCCAACTAGCAGCTCCACTAATTTACAACCCCAACTAGTTCTCTCCCTCATTTATTAAACGGGTTATCAGCCTCAACTACTTAAATTTATTGAACAAAATTGGGCAATCTTTCTCCAAGCCAAGAGCACCTCACTAGCAGCTCCACTAATTTACAACCCCAACCATATCCCAATTAGCTTAGTAACAAAAGTAAAGAACTTTATGAAAGAATATGGAGACAAATGAAACAGTCCAAACAATTATGGTAGTCTCATAGAAAAAGAAAATTACATAGAAAATAAATAAAAACCACAATTACATAATAAATACTATCTAAAAAAGTGCCTCAATTTTTTCTAAGTACTTATTTGATTGATATTGATCTTTGCGAAATAAAATCCTTGTAGTTATATATTGAGTTATATATATATTCTCTAATACAAGTATTGATTTTTTACTGAGCCCAGTTGAATGGCCAAATTTGTGCTTGGCACAATCTTATCATCAAATTGTCCATAGTGCTCTCAACAGGTCTAATGGGGCTGATTTTGAATGTAATATACACACATAGCGTTTTAGACATTTTGACCTTCTATAGTGAAAATTGTTCTTCCATGATGAATTTAAAATTATCCATATATTTTTTATCTTTTTGTAATTTTTTAAGCAGTATTTATAAATTCATAAACATTAGTACCATTTATTTTTATTTTTAAATTTGACAATTTTTGAGTCTGTACAAGAATTAAGAAAATGAGTGAATCATACATATTTTAAGAAAAGATAAGAGTAATTTTACAAAGTTGAATGGAAATACTTTTCTAAAAGTAATGGGAAAAAAAATTAAAAACGATCAAATATAACAAAAGCGAGGGAGTAAAATATTGATAAGAATAATAATTTTTTCACAAATATAAAAATTTAAATATGATATTATATTTAAAAGATAATATTAGATAAAAACACAATATTGTTAAGGCTCTTTCCAGGAAACTGTCATTCATATTGTCTAGCATTTCGAACACTTATAAAGACTAGTTTTCTCGAATGTGGGTCATATTTGTACTCATTGACTTTTATACGTTGCAAGTATATACAATTTAATTTATATATATATATTTTTATTAATTTTAGTTATAAATTATAATATTATGAAAAGTTTATATTACTAAAAATCGAAGAGCGTTCACAAAATAAGAAAAATAACATTTGAAAAAAATAATTAAATAAAGAAATTGAATAATTAAATAACTTTTAAGGAAATATAATAATAAAACATTATTATAATTTGAGAACCAAATATTTAGGAAAATAAAATTACTTATTAACCAATTTAAATTTTCTTATAATAATTTACATTTAATTAACTTAAATTTTTCATATATAATATAATACCATAAACTATTTATATTACTAAAATATGAAAACCAGTAGTAGTTATTATAATAATTAAATATTAATCAATGTTTTAGAGCATCATTTTTTTTTTTTGCAAAAATATATGAGCATTAAATTAATTTTATGATTGCCTTCTTTGAGAAAAAAAAACCCTTTCAATGTATTATATGGTTTCTAATATAACCTGTTATCTCATATTTTATGACATTTCCAGTGAATTTTATTTTCTACTTTATATCAAACAATAAAATTTATAATATTCCTTAATAAATAATAATCAATTACATTTATTTAATTTTATGTAAAAAATAAGTTAGCTGTAGTAAATAACTATAACCAATCAAATTAAAGATTTATTAAAAATAATAATTGAACAAATTATATTCTTACCACAATTAATATATATTTTAATAGTATAATATAAACAATTAAAACTAAACTATCTTTATTTTTCAACCAATAAAATTAAAATGATATAGTATATAATATCATTTCTAATTTCTAGTTTTATCCAATAGATTTTTTATTAAAATAGTAATTAATATGATCAATCAAAATTATACTACCTTTAGTTTTCAACCCATCAAATTAAAATCCTTAATAATTCCTTTTGTCAATCTATAAACTTAATAATCCCAAAAATCCATAACACCCAATAATTTAAGGCTGTCATCACCACAACACAGCCAACAATGACGGGTTACCCAGGATACCACAATTTAATTTTATGCGTTTTTTTAAATAAGTTAAAAATTATTATGAAAAAACGTTTCTTCAAAAAAAAAGTTAAAAACGTTTTCGGAAAAAAAGAAAAAGAAAAAACGCAGCCGGCGTCCATCCATAATTTTCTGCTCTGGCAGAGAGGCAGTAGCAATTTTTTTTTTTCTTCGCAACAACAACTCTACCATTCTGTAAATAATAAGATTGAGATCGAATGAAAGCGTACCAGGCTTGACGACATGGCGATTGGTGAGGATGATGCCACGTAGCTTATCGACAACAAATCCCGTGGCATGGCCGGATGAAGGAAGTTCGGTGTCAAAGGCGCGACAGACAGTGGTACGTAGCACAACCACCGCAGGAACCACCTTGTTGATCGTCTCTCTCCAATCGGCGGCATTGTCCACCTTCTCCTTTAAAGGCACGTCGTTCAAATCCTCGACATGCTCATCGTCGCTCGATCCTATCCTGGTAGAGTCCATATCCGATTCCAATTCCGTTTCTCTCTATCTGAAAAAAGAATTCGATTGACTTGGAATTTGAAGTCTTCATTTATTAGTTTTCGTAGTAGTTTCTTGCTTTTGTAGTTCGTGTTTGTCTTCGTCAATCCGTGCCGCAGACTAAAAAATTGCAATTGCCGTTTGAGAAATGAAACTCCGATGCGCCATTGGCCTGTTAGGTCATATAAAATTATAAATGGGTCTTTTTTTTTTCCCCTTTTTTTAATAGAAAATCATATAAATGGGTCCCTAGCAAGGAATAGTAGTTATGCTAAGTAATTGAGTTAAGATATCACATTTAAAAATAAAAAATGAAAGGACTTTTCAAAAATAAATCTTATCTTATAATTATATGTGTGGGTGTCAATATATACTGATTCTATATGAAATAAAAATGTAGATAACTTATATAATTATAAAGTATGGTTTATTTTTAAAAATACTAAATTATTAATTGAACCATAATGAGAAACTAAATAAATATGTAATATATGTGATAATTCTATATTTTGTGCAGCAAATATATATATGTAGTTTATACTATTTCATAATATTGGTCACATTTCATATTTTTTTAAGAAAATTATTAAATTTGTCTAAATTAAAAAAAAATTATCTAGTGAATTAACTATATTATCCGTAATTTAATACTAATTTTCTAAAAAAATTATTAAATTAAATTAATAATTATTGATCATATATAAAGAGTAAATATAAAAAAAATTATTATTTATTGAAATCATAAATGTTACCAATATTATTTGACGCAATAAAACTTTATAATTTTAGCGTTAAAGATGTAAGAATAACCACAGGGTTTTAAGTTAAAATTATATTAATTTTATGATTTTTAGCGCTATATATACATACATATGTGAAAATTAACTTTCATTCAATAAAACTGTATACTCGCATTTTATTTTTTATTTTTCCACTTTTATTTGATTTTATTTCTTAGTTAACAATTTAGCTAATTGATGTAAAAATTCAAAATAAGAACAAAAAATTATATAAGAAAATAACCAAAAATTTTATTGTACAATGAACTTTTGTATTAATGAAATTAATCATATCTTATAATTCTATATGTTTATGTACACCATAAAATTTGTGGATATGAATATTTGAAAAATATATTTTTCAATTCGTATAATATTTAATCTATGATTAAATTATATTAATTAGTTTCATATATATACATACATCGTGCTTGCACGTGTACATAAAACACACGCATATATAGTGTTATGTGTGAATTTTAAGGGGCAAATGAATAAATTTATCTTATGAAACTCAAGTATAAATAAAATGTATAATTGTAAAATAGTAAAATATAGTTTTAAGTCGTATAATATTGAAGCACTAATCAGCTCATAAGGAGTAATTGTATATGTTTCATATAAATTTAAAAATTAAATGTATTGTAATGACAACTTGGAATTTCAATTTTAAAAACTTTTTAATTTTAATTTCAATAAAAAGGGTGTTTAATATAATTTTCAAATTATTTGTATATCAATTAATTAAAACATTAATTTTATAAAAAAATTATAGAATATACAGAAATTATTTCTAAATCAACAACAAAAAATTTAGTCTTTTAAATTATTTATAGTTGGGAGACTTAATTGTAAAATAGAGAAAAAAAATAAGGGTAAAATAGTCAACACAACTGTTTGTTATTATTTTTAAATATTAAAAGTGGAAATTACATTTATGCTCCTATTTGAGATGGCGCTATTTAGCATCACCCCAAATATTAATTAAATTTCTAATTTAGTGAAAATATTAATGATTTAGTTAAAAAATAATAATTTGTTATTTTATTTTTTAGCCAATCAAGAAGACAATTTACCATTATGAAATTTAAATATTGAAATAATTT
The DNA here is from genome assembly GCA_947857235.1 of Jatropha podagrica. Taxonomy (NCBI): domain Eukaryota; kingdom Viridiplantae; phylum Streptophyta; class Magnoliopsida; order Malpighiales; family Euphorbiaceae; genus Jatropha; species Jatropha podagrica. The sequence goes on along the minus strand of CANUEP010143099.1, from coordinate 16,712 downwards.
ATTTATGCAATTTTATCAACAAAATATATTAACTAGTTGACATCCTATTTGTCAATAGCCTCTTCTTGTACTCATCAAGTGGCTTATTAGTGGATCTTAACAAGTTATATGCAAATGCTCCTGCAATGGCTCCAACGATTGGCCCTGCTATATATACCCATAATCCTTTATATGTATGCTTAACTATTGCTGGCCCCAGGCTCCTTGCTGGGTTCATTGAAGCTCCTGAAACTGGTCTGCAAGATATAATGATTTCTTAATATTCATTATTAATTGAGCAATTATATGATTTTGAACGATCATTTATTGGTATTTATTTTTGAACAATTATATATATTAAGGTAGAAAAGTTGCCATAGATTTACCCTGCCACAAGGACATTCAATAGTATTGTCATACCAACAGCAATCCCTCCTAGCTCTCCCACCTGTGGAAAACAAAATTTAATTAGCTATTTTACAAGACAATCCAAAAATAAAATTAAATGTTCAATTATTATATATAATATATGTAAGATGGAATAGAATGACAAACCGCTCTATCATCGGTATTAACGCCGGAAACAACAAACATGAGGAGGAAGGTGATGATGATTTCTATTACCAATGACTGCACATTTGATCCAACTGGTAGGGTTCCAAAATATGCCTTAGGAGTTACATCAAACAATAAGGCTAATGTGCCACTGGCAAGAATTGATCCAATTACTTGGCCAACAATGTATAATGGTACCTATAACCACCGAAAATACTTACCTCGTGAGCAAAGAAAAAGCATCCATACCCAATTTGGGAATTTCATTTATTTATTTTTTTCTGTAAATTTATAACTGTTATTAAAAATGATTATAATTAAATTTCTTTTTCTAAGATATCGAGAATGACATTATTCTAAATTTTTTAATCATGTTTGGTTCGATATTTATCAAACGATAATTGACTAGTTAAAAAAATATCTCACCTCCCAAAAAGGAAATCGGCGAAAAATGGCAGAAGCAATAGTGACAGCTGGGTTAAAATGTGCACCGGAGACATGACCTACAGTATAAATCATAACCATTACAATTAGACCCCATGATACACATACGCCTGGAAATGTGACTGATCCATAGATTTTGTTCACAGCAACAGCTCCACAACCAGCAAATATTACAAAATAGGTTCCAATAACCTCAGCAACTAACTGAAAAATAAGATTATTAATCAGCTAATCTCATAATTAATAACTAATAATTAATTAACTAATTAATTACCTTTTGTATGATGGTTACAAAACAAGTTGATGAACGAGAGGCAGTATTGTCGTTTGGATTATTAGGTTTACTAGATTTCACCACTAACCCTTTCTCTATATTGGAAATCTGTGTTTCTTCTTCAATTATATCTGGCATTGTTAGAGCAAAGCTAATAATTATGAAGGGGTGATGTGAAGAATTAGCGTAGTAGAGGAGGATTAACAAAAAGGGTTTTAATTAGGTTTTTGAGTTTGTATGGATTATGTATATATAAGTGACGTGGAGTTAAGATTTATTATAATGGATATACAGTTGAGTTAATGTAGGGAGTTGTTGAATAATGGAGGCTTATCCATACTTTGATTTTGATGTTTGAACACAGTAGCATAGTGAACGTGGAGATATTTCTTAGAACGTGATAATGCTACATTTTGTTAGTTTAATTTTATTTTTCTATTTCCTGAGTTTCGATTTTTTTTTAATCCGTATGCATGTTTTGGCCGTGTTTTGCAACACTTTTTAAATAATTTTTAACATTTTGACCGGTCAAATCTTTAAACGTTATTAAAAAAAAGTTATTCGGAAACATGCAATTTGAGTAAGTTTTAGAGGTTTGGATAGCATTTTGTGAAAAATTAACTTATATAACATTTAACTTTCAAAATTTTATAAAAAATTAAACATATGACAGTTAAATCATATATCAAAACAGCTAATTTTGTACTCTTAATGTTTGAGGCTAAAAATTTATAATTGTAAAATTAGCTGAAGCTATATAAAGGAAGCTATCTAGGAGGTTTATTGGTGAGCTACTTTTACATCAATAGATGATTATTGATTTAGCCCCCTTCTTAAATGGAAATTTATTAACATATGTTTGGGGCAGAGGGAGGGGGACCGGAGGTAGGAATGACCACGGTTTCAAAATCGCAGGCTTTGGTTCTAAAATCCACGGTTTCGATTTCAAAAAAAGAAGAATCGAAATCAAATTGTTTTTAGACGGTTTTAAAGATGATTTTCAAACTGTTGGTTCCGGTTCAGTCTCGATTGGAAATTGAATTTAGATTATTATTTTTAACCTTTTTAGTTTTTTAACTAAATAAAAAAGTTAATAACAAATAATAATATTAAATTAAAAAACTAAAAGAGTAAATTAATAGTTTTAAAATTTATTAAAAAATTATAACTACACGAAATATAAATTCAAAATTTTTTACTAGTACTTAATTTCTATGAATTTAAATCGATAGACATGTCAAAAAATGAACTTATACACAATATATATATATATTTAAATTATATTGACTATGTGTCATCTTAATTAAAATATAGAGGAATGACATGCTACCTAATTCGCTTACATTTATTTAACAAAAAAATAAAATAACTCATTTATATTAATTATTGTTATCACCAAATGTTTTCGTTGATGATGCATTTGTACTCATATCGTATAAGATTTGAATTAAAACTATTTAAATGAGGAATAATTTTTTTTCTCCTTGTCAACTTATAATTTATAAATTATATTTATATTAATAAATTTTAAGATAATAATAAAGTTATTATATTTAATGATGAAAAATACAATTGATTTAACAATTAAAAATTATGTATGAAGTACGATATTTTTTTAACAGTTTCAAACCAAAATTGCCGATTTCAAACTAAAATCGTCGGTTTTAATGTCTAAATATAAGAAACCGTAATCAAACCGTAAATCATTGATTTTGATTACAGTTTGAAACCTTGAACTGTTGACCACAGTTAGATTTCGGTTCTGACCGATTCGATTTTAGTTTGGTTCTGGTCTAAAATCGAACCATGGTCAGAGGAGCCTGCGCGCCCAAACTCAAAAGAATTTTAAAGTATTTTACCTACAAAGAGTGTAAATTTTTTTTTTTTTGATTTAGCCCCCTTTTCAAAATTTTCATTTGGTCCCTCTAGATTTAGATTTGGCTCCACTCTTAATTATAGTCCACTATAATAGTCAAAGTGTTATTCATTTAACAAACAATCAAATGTTTTATGAGAGAAGAAATAAATTGACGTCAGGTACAATTTAGTTCATGATTTTATATTTAAAAGTAATATCTGAATTAAAAATATCGGTATCGTAGATAATTCAATTGATATTATGACCAAATCTTTTTTAGTAAGCAAGTCCAAGCTTTGCTTGAACTTAGTTAGTAGTTCTCAAAGTAATAATTAAGGTCCTTAGAAACATACATGAAAGGTGGAGAAAATTCTATTAATTATGAAAAATTGAATTCAAAGAGAGATTTATTAACATATGTCTTGAAGCCTATTATTATTATTGGCCAATGTAATTGTCTTCTACATATGATATGAAGAATAATCACACTTTGAGATGCTATGATTTTATTAAGGAAGCATTAGTTAGCAAACAATGTATCTTAAAGTAAGCACTAATTGTCCTCCATTATATAAAATCATTTAACAGCCTACAATAATGTCAATCACATTGCCATGCAATGGCTTGACTTTTGGAGTACTATGAATATGTCATATTATTTGTTTTTTTTTTTTCTTGATTGAATACTATTTGTTGGTTACCGGTAAGGTTCAAATATGAAAAAACTATTTGTGAAGGTGCGAGAGTTTCTTCCATATTCAATTTACATATTATGAAAAGAGAAAATATTGTGAGGTGGAATGTCTCAAATGGTAAGTGTATTGATGTATGGGAGGAACCTTCGATACCAATTATTCGAAAGTTCAAAATATCATCGCCTACAGCCTTGAACTGTAATATGCTTGGTGTTTGTGACATAATAGATCATCAAAATAGAACTTGGAAGGAAGCTTTAGTTAGAGCTTTATTTAATGAGGAGGAATGTAAAACCATCTTAAAAATTCCTATTGGGCCACCTTCAGGGCATTATAGATTGATATGTCATTTTGATAAGTTTGGTAAGCCATCTGTTAAATCTATATGCTACCAACTCCTCTTACACAGCTAGATTCAAGTTCATGTGTCATTATTTGACCCAAAAGTTACCATTCCTTTTGGAGATGTATTCGGAGGATTCCAATCCAACCTAAGCTAAGAGTATTCATGTAGAGGGTAGCCAGGAACTCTCTTGCCTCTTGTGCAAACTTATTTCGCAGAGGTATCGTTCCTTCCCTTATGTGTCAAATTTGTAACCTTGAGGAGGAAATGGTGGAACATTTGCTCCTTTACTGCCCCCATGCTTAAGCAACTTGGTTTGGTACCAACTATCTATTAGAGAATGTGGGTAATCCCACAACAGATAAATATAAACTAACTAAAAAGCATATAATGAGAAGAGTGAACTAGTCAAAATAACTTTGATTATTTTGTGTTAAAGTAAACCTTACCCATTATATGCTTAATATTAAATACGTAATTAAATTTAATTAATTTGCTCTTAGGGCACAGATTCTCAATATGGTATCAAAGCCTAGGACTCGAACCTGCATGAAAAAAGTTTTCGTGTTGGGTTATACCTGGATGGACCCATATTAGGTCATCGTATGCTTGTCAAGTGGGTAGTGCCACTTGAGGGGGGAGTGTTAGAGCCTAGGACACGAACCTGCATGAGAAAAGTTTTCGTGTTGGGTCATACCTTGATGGACCCGTATTGAATCATCGTATGCTTTGTCAAGCGGGTAATGCTCCTTGAGGGGGGAGTGTTAGAGCCTAGGACCCGAACCTGCATGAGAAAAGTTTCCGTATTGGGTCATACCCTGATGGATCTGTATTAAATCATTGTATGCTTTGTCAAGTGGGTAGTCCCACTTGAAGGGGAGTATTGGAGTATATGGGTAATCCCACATCGGATAAATACAAACTAACTAAAGAGTATATAATGACAAGGGTGAACCAACCAAAATGGCTTAAGTCATTTTGTGTTTAAGGTAAAGTCCAAATCATTATGTGCTCAATATGAAATACATAATTAAATTTGATTAATTTGCTCCCAGAGCTCATATTTTCAACATGGTATCAAGCCTACGATCCAAACTTAGATGAGAAAAGTTTTCATGTTGGGTCATCATATGCTTGTAAAGTGGGTAGTGCCACTTGAGGGGGGGAGTGTTGGAGTATGTGGGTAATCCCACATCAGATAAATACAAACTAACTAAAGAGCATAAAGGTATCCCAACTCATTGGTTCACCCTTCTCATTATATGCCCAATATTAAGTGCATAATTAAATTTGATTAATTTTCTCCTAGGCCCAGATTCTCAATACTCTACATCGAAGTCTTTGTATGTGTGGCTTAAAGTATCATGAATAATTTGTGTAATCAAGCCACTGAAGATCTTAGAACTATTGTCTCATTATGTTGGCAGATTTCAAAAGTTAGGAATGATACTTACTTTAGGCAACCATAGCCTAATCCTCTTATGCTAGAATGATGCATGAGGCTAGATCAATTCCAAATCTTTGTATTTCTCTCCAGCACCATAATATAGATGTAAATACCAAGACTAATTGGTGTCCTCCCCCTCTTGGTTCTCTGAAATTTAATGTGGATGCAGCTTTAAACACTAGCAAAATATGAATGCTCCTTGAGCAATTTTTGAAATAGACTCTGAAATCCTACTTAAAGCAATGTCCCAACCTAATTGTGTTTTTTGAGAAATTATTTCATGTATTTAATCTATTATTTTGGATTTGAATTTCCTTCCTCTTCTCTTGTGTGGGTGGAAAGATTAGCCAAGCTGTTGTATGGGTAGCTAAGTCATGTGTTAAAATAAGTTGTCCAATTAATTAGATGGTTAATCCCCGTTTTACTTTGTGTAATATTTTGTATTCTAATTTTCATTTGGGGTCTGACGTATAATGCATAACTCAATTCAAATAAAAAAAAAAATTGTGAGATTTGTGGATAATTTTGAATGCAATCTCCAACTTGTATTTTGTATTTGTTAGAGCATCATTTTTAATATCTCTCTATCTTAAAATGCTAACATAGATTTTTAAAATCTCTCTCCAATGTCCTTTTTCATTTTATTCTTTTTTTTTTTTCATTTTGAGGCGTACAATTCCATATGCAACTAATCACTAAAGAATAATAAATATTCACATTATCTAAGAGCATCTTTAATGCGAATTGCTTTTATTTAATTACCACATTAGAAAAATAAAAAATTATTTTAAAAAATTGCTCTCACATGCTAATGTCACAAAATGTGCATTTATTGTTCTATAGTGATGGTTCTATATTAAATTGTGAACCCAAAAAAGAAAAGAACAAAGAGAAAGCAAAAGAATTTAAAACTAGTGCATTGAAGCTTTATTTTTAAAATTCAACATCTATAAATAGATATTTAACTACATAATTATTCACATCTTCTATTTCATATGACATACAAGTACAATCTATATTAGTGTTAAAGATCTTCTATTTAATACACACCATTCACAATTCACATGGACTGGAAATGCTCTAGTAAGCCTTCAATGCTAGTATGGATTTTGACTGATGTGTTATATAAAATAAAATGTGTAAATAATGATGTGACTGAATGTCTATATATAGACATTAAATTTTAAAAAAATTTCTCTGATGCAGTAGTTTTGAATTCTATTTTTTTCTTTCCTTTTTGGTCGTATAATTTAATTTGCAATCAATCACTGTAGAGCAATAAATGTCCATATTATTTAAGATACCTTCTAAAAATAGAAGGTGTGGTATCTAATGTCTATTTTTTTTTTTTTACACTTGTTTGACATACCAAGTAGATATTAATATTGGAGAGCTTTTGTTCTTTTATCTAATGTGACAATTAAGTAAAAACAATTTATATTAGCATCGGAGATACTCTCATTCCTTCTCTTATGGTGTCATATTTATTTTATCTGTATCATGGCTATATTACTTTATTTATCCAAATAAATACTTTCACTTTCATTAATATAACAATAAATATTTCTAAAAAATGCTTAGCTTTTGCCTAGGCCTTTGCAATCAGTCAATTTAATTCTGAACTAAACCAATTTAATCAAATTTTGCTTTTTACAAAATCGTCTAAATATTAACTGAAATTTAGAAAATATTATAAATTGTCAAATAAAATTATAAAAATTAAAAACTAAATAGCATAACATGATTTGCCAATCAGGTGATGATTTTGTTGATCGTAGTTACTTAAGGAGTGAGAAATTTTGATTTCAAATCCTTTTGACCACAGTTGTTTTTACTAATTTTGTGAGTAAAAGAAAATGGTATTCCTATTGTATAGCTTCTAGTGTTATTTCAGTTCATAAAAGCCTCCAGTTGATTTAGTTCAACAAAATTAAAAATGGAAAAATTGAAAAGCCAAATTAGATCAGTTTAATTGGATTTTTTTGGTTAAAACTCTCCCTATATAAAAATGGAAGTAAGACTCTGAAAAATAACCCAGAGAAGGAAAATTAAAAGGCACGTGAAAATTGAAGGAAGAGAAGTGAAAAAACCGCGGAGGCCGTTAAAAACATGATTAGGAATTTAGGATTAGCTTAATATAATATAATTACTAACGACAAAGTGGTTGCAATCGAATACCAGAAAAACAAAGAGTGAACTCCTTTGGTTGGTATAAGGAATTTGAAAACTACTTTCAACTCTTTGAATCTGAAATTTCTAAATTCTCATGATTCCTGCCTCCTAATTTCCAATTCTCCTACCAAACTTGTTAAAATTCATATTCTTAAAAAAAAAAATGATTCCTAATGTTCTTTTTCTACCAAAACAAAGCAACCAGCCTAACTGCCGTACTAAAAGGAAGTGGTAGTTGAAGCAGACAAAGCATTTGCAGAAACTAATAAAGAAGCAAAGGGGAAAGAAAAAATTATTAACACCATAATGATTATGACTTCATGCCCTTAAATCTTGAAAAGAAGGCCAACCCATAACCGATTCCACTAACTAACACTGTCCTTATCAAGAAACTACATAGGGAATTTAATTCTGGCCTCTAGGGCATGGCAGACCTTATGGTTCTGTTCCATGTATCCATGGAGATTTCCGGTTATAATTATAAGGCAGAGCCAAAATCTTTCAAATTTTCTGCTGCTTCTGTGGACAATGGAAAATAATATTAGATTCAAGATCAACAAAATCAGGTGCATTTCTTTTCGAAATCAAAGGAAATACAAGTGAAAGGGAAGGTTTTACTAACTGTATAATATTTGTTACAACAGTTTCTTTACAAGCCGACTCCTTTTTTTTTTTTCTTTTTTCTTTTTGGTTTTTTACAACTGTAAACTATGATTTCAACTTCTGATACAACTTCCAGATTATTGTTGCTCACCAGTCACCTGACACCAACACTAGGGCCTGGACTGGCATTTTTCTTCACTAAACTTCTTTTTTCTTTTTCTTTTTTTTTATAAAGGAAAGCCTTATCTCACGGAACCCAAATGACAAAAAAGATAAAAGGGAGAAAATTTTGATACCCAAGTAATCATTTTAGGGAAACTTCAGAAGTGCAACTGCCAATAGGCAGATCACTTGGTGTGCAAACCATAGCTCTTTGTTGTAAATGTCTCAAACTCTGTTCCATGCTAACTTGAACCATCTCAGCTAACATTTTCTTTGCTTTACTAGATTGTTCATCACCATCTATCTGTGAAATAATGTTGCACACAATATTTTCTAGTGTATCTGGTTGAAGTTCTGACCTTGGATATGGAGTCTCCCTCAGTAACTGCAATAGCGTGTGTGCTTTTATCTGAGATTTTGGCGTTCCTTGTACTGTAAGCTCAAGAAGACCGGGAATGACACCTTCTTGAAGAATTGGTTCTCTATATTTACACCTATCACTTTGACACATTGTCAATAAAGCGCCAACAGCATGTTCTCGACTTTGCACTGACCCGTTTTCAAGTACTTCAACAACAGCAAGAACTCCACCTTCCTCCGATGTCAACGTGGTTCTACCTTCATCAAAACCCACTAAAGATTCTATTAGAGCACAACATTTTTCAGCTATTTTTGAAGATTTTTTACATGTCTTCAACAAACTAACTAGAGAAGGCATCGGATTAGTTTCTTTGATGGTGTTGAGATTATCCGGATGTGTTGAAAGATTAGAAAGAGCCATTACTGCGTCAAACTTAGCTTGTGAACTTCCATATCTAAGGATATCCACTAATAGAGGAATGGCACCAGAAGCACTTATAATCGGCTTGTTAGCAGCAGATGCTGAAAGAGTAAGCAAAGATGCTGTTGCATATTCCTGCAAGTTTAAATTATCTGATTGCAGAAAGCCAATTATCGGTTCCAAGGCACCAGCTTCAACAATGCTCTTTTTATTCCTGCAAAATAGGTCCATGAGTCTTGGCAAAACAGAGTGCATGTACAGTAAAAAGCATCAAAGTAGTCCCCATTGCAAAATTATTACAGACAAAGAACATGTTAATTAAATGACAGTAATAGCGAGCGCAAATCAATAAAAGAACAGAACAACATCCAGTTATGCCACATAATTTCTACAGCCACAAGAGAATGTGTGCTAAATAAAAGCAAAAAAGTTCTATTATCTAAAGGTTAAAGATTTTTCTCTCAGCGCTATAATTGGATTGATTTCCCTACAATCAAAATGTTCATTGAATTGTCAAATGGAAAAAACGTGTGTTAAAATAAAACAAAAAGTTTTGCTATTTAAAGAATAAAGGCTTTATGATAGCTATTATTGAATTGGTTTTCCCTGTATCAAAATATTAGGTGAATTGTGAAATATGGAAAGAAAATGTGAGGTTACAAATATAGTCACAGAATATTTTCTTGGTAAATAATAACTTTTCCTTGGAAATGAAAGACCAAGAAAAGAAAAGAAAGAAACTTTCATCCTCACCAAACTGATCTCATTGTTATTGTGATAACTTCAAAGAAAAGAAAAATTAAAAAGACATAAAATTGGCAAAAAAAAGTAGGGGTAACCTGTGAAGCAAAGAACAACCACCGTCCGCCAATCAAGTGAATTTCAACTTTCAACTAAAAACACATCCAATTTTTCCTTTATAAATGCTAATTAAGCTCATTTGTGAGAAAGCACCGACACAAATATCATGCCAAGAAGAAAAAATATATGGCATTTATTGAACCATAACGTGATTCAGGTCATCTAGTAATATATAAAACAATCCTTCTATTTGGATGCCCAGAAAATGAACGAAAAGGAAAGAATAGAAAAATCAACATGAAACCGGAATTTCATTTTCCAATAAAGGCACTTGTACATATAATTAAATCCCACTAATCAGAAGTAGAAGAAAAAAGTTAATTCGAAGATTAGATTGAGTAAAGAATAGATTCCGAAGAATATGTTTTCTTTTTCCAATACCCGTATTGAGGAATCCGAGGAAAAATTATATATTAAGAAGAAACAAAGCAAAAAGTTAGTCTAAAGTGAAATACAGTTGAGTTGCATCTCAAGCAAAGAACAACTTTCCTTTTAAAATTCGCAAACATCACATATCTCAGTTTAAAAAATGGGGAAATCTAAAATGATTCCCATAAAAGCAGTTATGAACTTAAATAATTCCAAAGACTTGAACAAATAAAAATGGAAAACGAAGATGAAATTAAATTAAAAATTCATAAAAATTTTCAAAAAAACAAGGCCAAGAACAAATTAAAGAGAAACAGAGAAAATGCGTACTTCTCGTCTTGAACAGCGAGATTGAGAAGGGCGAGGAGAGCGGATTCATGGCACTCAGTTGAGTCGACAATTCGAAGCATGGAAACAAGCGGGCTAACAGCTTGAGCTAATTGGCGGCGACACCGCAGAGAAGTCTTAGTGAGGCGGCGGATTTCTTTAGCAGCTTCAATCTTGGAATCAAGGTCGTCAGATTGGATGAGCCACAGAGCTCGTTGTACGGAAGAGATGGCAGCTCGAGGCGTACTGTTATCGGGGGAAGAAAAGCCCTGGTTCTCTGAGCAAGAATCCATTCAAAAGAAAAAAAATAAAAACAAGAAAAAGAAGAAGAGAAGATGAAGGAGGAGGAGGAGGAAAGTACTATCGTGTATGTGTCCGTGCAAGAGAGAGAAAAAATCTGAGCGACAATTTATGGGAGAGAGAAAGAGAGAAAGAAGAAACGTATGGTAGTGGTGGTTGTGGTGGGAGAGGCGTTAAGCAACGGTTAAAAATAGTAAGTTAAAGATGGGAGAGAGAGGGAGGAGTTGGGTGTGGGGTGTGCTTTTGCTTTTGCTGCTTTTTTTTTTTTTTTTTTTTTTTTCTTTTTAAAAATTTAATTTTTGCCTTTCGGCTTTCCAAAATAAGCAAGCAAATATAGGATGGTAGTTGATGTTGGTAGCATGGTCGGTCTCTTCAGTTGTTTTTAAAAATTTTTATTTTTTTTAGTTTGGTAAAATCTTCTTTGAGGTTTTATGTTTCCTTTTTTTATATACTATTTTATTATTATATTTTATCAAAATATATGATTTTGCACTTGTATTTGAAAATATAGTTTTACTCATATCTTTCGAAAATATCTATTTTGAAAATACATATTTTTATTCATAATTTTTTTATCGTATCATTAAATAAAAAATAACTTAGTTAATTTTATTATAAAAATGAATTAGTTAATTTTATAGAATGACAAAATAGTAATTTGCTGAAAAAATATATAAAAATTGATAAAAAGACATAATGATATAACACCAATAAAAAAATGATATATTTTTAAATATATATATATATATATATATATATATATATATATATATATATATATATATATATATATATATATATATATATATATATATGAGATATTATATCTATACTTTTATACTATATATAAATGTGAAAAAAAAAGAGAATAATAAGATTTTCTATGTCACCCTCGATGATATTTAGAATATTCTGAAATACTACTAGTCGTAGTCATTTTAAAAATTACATTTTAGATCAATCAGTATTTAGATTAGTGTTTCAACATTCTTATCCCTTTATTAAGATCAAGGATCTAATTTTTATAGATAAAATAAATATTTACAGAAAGTATTTATCCCTTTTTTGACCGATCTGGTGCGAGCAGAATTTAATTCTAGCCCCGTAAAGACGGGATACATGTGGTTAAAACAAGAATAAAAAGTAAAATTACATTTTATTATTTAATTGGATATAATTTTTAAAATTATTTTTTAAATAAAATAAATATATATAATAAAAAAAGTATTTTTTTATGATTATAGGAAAAAATTATTAATTTATTTGGAGAGGATAAAAAGTTTCTTTTACATAATCTTTTTTTATTACTTAATTAATCTATTTATTTATTTTAAATTCATAACTTTCAACAATAGAAAAATAAAATAATTAAATAAACTCATTAATTGACCAATATTGAATCCTAGCATAATTTACTTTGTAATTTTCATTTATTGACTTGATTTTTTTTTGTCCATCAAAATTAAATTTAATTATATTATAGCATTTCCAGAGTTATTTTTAAAATTAAAATTGATAATCTTTTTAATATAATTTATTTATTGTTATATGCTAAATTCTTAAAAGAGTTTATTCTTAATAAAAATTTATTATTTATTATTTTTTCGTTATTTAATTAATTTGTAACCATTACCACTTTAATTTAATTAGAGATTTATATTTACCTTATAATTAATAATTAATAGATGGCCTCCTGATTAAACATTTTAATTTTCTTGATATTTTTTATTTTATATCCTAAATATATTTAATTTAAAAGAAAATATTTACGAAATTAAAAAAACTAAACTATATATTTGTGTTTTGGATCATTTTTTGAGTTTCAAAAATTTGTATATGCTTATATATTCATTGCTCTAATGTATTCGATAACTAATACTATCACTATACCATTATTAATTATGAACATCTTTTCATTTCTTTTATTTTGCTCAGTAGGAAAAAAATTATTATTATTTTTCATTAGTTGTATATAGATATTAATTTGGAATTGAAAGTAAGGATTGAGGATTGAGTGATAACTTGATTTTCTTTTTGAGCACTTATTAAGGTTTTGAAACAATGAGACCTTAATTAAAGATTATAATTTTAAACTATCATATCAATTTTTTTTTTTTTTTTTAAAAGATATAATAGCTTCATTAAAGCATGGAGTAAAACTTAGAAATATAACCCGGGATTAAATTCCACCTGTGAAGACAAGCATAATGGATGGATGCTCTGGTAAGAAAATGTGCATCCATATTGACTTGTCTTCGAACCCATTTGATTCTAATATCAAATTTATGGACCAAAAAAATGTTTACTGCCCTTAACAATCAAACCAAAAAGAGAATTATCCAACACATGGCTAAGGCTTCGGAGATCAGAGGGTCATTGGTCCCTCATAGTACCCGGACTAGGCCATAATGAATCTAACCTCCACATCCTCAACAATAAAACCGCAGCCAACAAGATCCTAAGCAGCAAATATGGCCCCATCGACAAAGCAAAGCCATCTGTTTGCCATATGGTTCAGCAAAGTATTTGACATGCCAACCCCTCCTCGCTGCCTGGTACCATGGTGCAGCGCTTCATGTGAATCTAGGCCATTCCACATAACAGCAGGCAAACGAGTAGATGTGTCAACCCTTGAGCCAGCAATAGCATGAACATGGAGACCTGAAGCGGTTCGCCAATCCTGCCAAGCACTATAAGAACTCATATAAATCTCATTAGTAGATAAGAATTTATTATCCCATGCAAAGAGATTGCGAGCTTTCCGAATGTTCCATGTAATAATGATCAGAAGCTCCGCGGTCTCTTTGCCTTGGCTATCCCAAACTTGCAAAAGAAAATCTGAAAATAGAGAGAAATGATTAGTATCTCTAAAGCCCCCTCTTCTCCAAACTCCTCTAGCCTGCTCACAAGTAATAAGAACATGATTAACATCTTCCTCCATATCATAGAAAAAACATTTTCTCTCCATATTCATGCCCCTATTCCTCAATCTTTCCCGAGTAGGCAACTCATTCCGCAATGCCCTCCATGTAAAATCTTTCACCTTAGGAGGAACGCTCATCTTCCGCACCTTACCCCACACTTCCCCCTCCCTCCTAATTGGTTCATTCCCAAACGCTCATAAACAAACATGGTATCCTGATTTGACATTGTAAAGGTCCCAACGATCAAAATGCCAAACCAAAATATCCGAATTATCAAAACAACTCAAGAAAATACCTAGGATGGCCCAGACATCATTAACACCAAACATATTCATGATTTTTTCTATATCCCACTACTTACCCTCCTATTGCAACAAATCACACACTCTCAAATTATGATCGATAAAACAAGCCCCATCCTCGACCCAAAAAGAGCCCTCTCGAGGAATCCGTGGATCCTGAACAATATTATTAATTCCCCCATTACCCACTCTCCACCTAATCCCATGCTTTAACAGGTTGCTAGAAGTGGATATACTCTTCCACAAAAAACTAAGATTGGACCCTCATGAAGCATTTAAAAAGTTCCTGTTGAAAAATGTTTAGCTTCTAAAATATGATAAAAAAGTGTATTTGTTTCGGTTAACAACCTCCACCCTTGCTTTCCTAGTATTAGTATTGCCACATTAAAACAGTACAGGTTATAGAAACCCATATCACCGTCCCTTTTCCTACCGCACATTCGATCCCAAGAGAGCCAATGCACCCCCTTACTCCCATCATGTTTCATACCCCACCAAAACCTATTCATTGTTTTTTGTAACTCATCACAAAAAGATAAGGGCAGTAAAAAAATCCATATTTTTGTAACTCATCTCTACATAAAATATACCTCGTTTGCTTTCCAACCCTACTTTAAATATATAACTTAGGATCTCATCAAGAGATGTGGGGTTTGTAGTTATATATGAACTTTCAGCAAACATAAGTTTTCTATATTTATCTTTTTAGGATTTAAAGTTATTTTGGTGGATGACTTATGCGTTTGATATGGGTATTGATTAGAGGTTGAGAGTTTGGTTTGGTAGGGTTAAACTCTAGCCATTATTGTTGACATTATTATTTTGATTCTTGAATATAAGTGAATGAAGAATTATGTAATTAATTTCTTATTTTAATTTTCTGATTTAAATAAATCCGATCTTGAGATTTCAACTGTTCAAACTAACCTTTTCTTGATTTTTAGGAGCTATTCTCATTTTTTCTTTATGGATTGACATATATGAATGTACCCTCTTATAACTTATTATTCTCACCCAATATCATGCTTTCAAGTCATCATGAAGCATATTCATTACCAAAGTTCATGAATGAAAATGCGGAGATATCAAAGCCACAATCTTTTTAAAAAATATTTATTAATTAGATAAAAATCCACGTATTGTGCTTTGAAATAATTATTATTATTATTAAACAAAAAATTATATTACTGGAGTAATAATTGTTAGGAGTTGATTAGTTTTTTGGATTCTGTTGAATAAAGACTTATTTTTTAGGGAAGTTTTATTCCTTAGGAGAGTCATGGTCTTATGGATTTATTTGTTTTTGTTGTTTATGTTTTTGTTTTGACTTTATTGTAAGGCTATATATAATCAAGTCTGAACCGTTTAATAACAGCAAATAAAAATTCCAGTTGTTTAAAGTTCTTTGTTCAAGTTTCTCTTAAACTTCAACAATTGGTATCAGAGCCCCCACTAGGTTTTTAAAACGAGAAGTTGCAATCTTCAACGTTTGTCAAACACTAAGAGAATGGCAGATGACAAAACTTTAGCAAAGATCCCTCACTTCAACAGTCACTATGATCATTGGAGTGAGTTGATGAAAAATTTACTCAGAGCAAAAGGTTTGTGGAATTTGGTGGAGCAAGGCTTCACGGAACCAACAGAAGGGACAAAATTAACTGAGGGTCAACAGGCAGAGCTGGATGATGCAAAGACCAAGGAATATTAGGTAAAACATTACCTGTTCTAGGCTATTGATTGAACTGTTTTTGAACAAATCTTAGACCGTCGTACATCTAAGATTGTTTGGGACTCACTAAAACGGAAGTTTGGAGGAAATCAGAAGGTGAAGAAATCTCTTCTCAATGCCTTAAGAAGAGAATTTGAGATCCTGAAAATGCGAAATGATGAAACGATTACAGAATATTTTGTTTGGGTGATGTTAGTTGCAAATTAAATGAGAAGCATTGGAGAAGAGATGCCAGACAAGAAGACTGTAGAGAAAATTCTACGCACCCTGACAGACAAGTTCACTTATGTTGTTGTATCCATCGAAAAATCCAAGGATACAGATACAATGTCCATTGATGAGTTGCAGAGCTCATTAGTGGTACATGAACAGAAATTTCGTCAACCCAGTAACAATAATGAAGACCAGGTGTTGAAAATAGAAGGTCGATCGAGCACAAGCAATCGAGGAAGAGGAGGTTACAGAGGAAGGGGGCGTGGAAGAGGTAGAACCAATTTTGACAAGGCTACTATTGAGTGCTATAGATGTCATGTTTTAGGGCTTTTTCAGTATGGATGTCCTAAGAAAAATGAAGCTAACTATGCAGA
>CANUEP010142857.1:0-17316 GCA_947857235.1 Jatropha podagrica | reverse complement strand
TTGCTTTATTCATATTAAATCCAACTTTTCCTAGCATAAAAATAATAAATCAAGTTAAACCACTCTTTTAAGCACAAAATAATATCAAATTAACATAAATATAACAATAAACAAAAGTTGGATTTGCAAGTTATCACCTATTGTTGCAATCTCCAACTCACTAATGGCAAGACCTAGTACTGGATATTCATACCTGGTTGAAAAGGTAGGAATGCCCTGAAGGTGCCTCTAAGTCTGATAAGAGGACCCTTCGGGAGTTATCAAAAGGTTACCTCTACAAGGATGGCCTTCTGTATAAGTGAACATGGAATTAGGCACATCTCAGGTGCATGACTAAAAAAGAAGCTTAGCAAATAATGAAGTGGGTGCATGGTGAAAAAGAAGGCCGCCACATGAATGGAATGGCTTTAGCCCATAAGATCATCAATCAGGGTTATTGTTGGCTACCATACAATCAGATTGCATCAAGTTCATTCAAAAATGTCATAAATGCCAAATTTATGTCAAGCTCTAGAAATTGCCCCCGAGAGTTATTCACCTTATCACCATACCATAACTGCAATTTGGGGAATTGACATGACTAGTAGGGTTACCCCCCAAATCCTCAAATTAAAATGAGTACATCTTGGTATCGACCATTTCACCAAGTGGGTGGAAGGTGCCTCTTATCATGTTTTGAGTTCCAAGAAAGTGACTTAGTTCATCCAGTCTAACATCATATACAGATATGGGGTTCCTTTTGAGATCATATCAGGCAATAGGTCTCCCTTTTAGGAAGAGGTCTCCATCCTAATGATAAGATACAAAATTCGACACCACCACTCTTAAGCATCTAATCTCGAGACCAACGGAGCGGTTGAAGCAGCAAACAAGTCCATCAAAAACATCATCTAGAAGATGATTCACAATCACAAAAATTGGCATGACCAT
Source organism: Jatropha podagrica (assembly GCA_947857235.1). Classification (NCBI taxonomy): domain Eukaryota; kingdom Viridiplantae; phylum Streptophyta; class Magnoliopsida; order Malpighiales; family Euphorbiaceae; genus Jatropha; species Jatropha podagrica. The sequence goes on along the minus strand of CANUEP010142857.1, from coordinate 16,386 downwards.
TTGCCTTTTGCCTTATGGAAATATAGAACCTCCATCAGAATGCCAAATAGGGTGACACCTTACTGACTTGTGTATGGGATAGAAGTAGTCTTCCCTATTGAAGTACAGATCAGATCTACCAAGGTCATTAAAGAAAGTCAGCTGCTCGAAGTAGAATAGATCCAAAACTATCACAACCAGTTGAATGTTATTAACAAGAAAATGCTAGAGGCTCTTAATCATATTCAAAGCTACCAATAGAGAATAGCCAAACACTTCAATAAGAGAATCCGGGTTCAAAAACTCAAAGAGGGTTGTTTAGTACTAAAGGAAATCAGAGTTCCTATACAGGATCCTCGAGGTAAATTCAAGCCAAACTGGGCAGGCCCTTATATACTGAAAAAAATTCTCTCTTGAGGTAGTGTCATCTTGTCCAATATAGATGGCAAAGAGTTCACCAATCCATGCAACTTGGATCAACTCAAAAGATACTTTATGTGAATGCATTTAGGCATTAGCACTAGAAATTTTGCTCCCTTATGTCACCGTTAAGCCAAACTATGATGACCTGACTCTTGAAAATATGTTCCAAAAGTACTAGATAGCCCAGCATGTAGGTACAATCATAATAATAAAAATACATTTTGCCATTTTTCTCATGAAAATTTTAGATTTTCCATGCCAATTAATAAAAAATCAAAAATCAAAATAAAATAAGCTAAGTCAAAAACGTACAAGGACAAGCCACTTAGGCAAAATCAAAAGCCTACTAAGTTGAAAATTTAAAAGAGCAGTTTAGGCAAAAATTGGGGTAGCTTGCTAAGTTGAGAACCCGAAAGGGTGGCTTAGGCAATAATTAAGGCTCATAAGCAGTAATCTCACGAAGGATAAGATTGAACTTCCTCTATCAAAAGTGTCAAAATGATATCCTTTTTACAAATTTCAAACTAGTACAAGTCATGTAAAAAGAAAATCACAAAAACCCTATCATCTAGGCGCCTACCCCTATTATTAGTCTCCGTCACTTGTCTATCTGTGTCAGTTGTCTGTATGTCCACTATCCAAAGTGTCAAAAAAAAAAAAAAATCAAAATATGTGTATCAAGCTGAACCCTTTATACATTGTAGGTCAACTTCCTATCTCAAAACCCTTATAAAAATATGGGCTAAGTCAAATCAAAAGTCAAAAGAATAAAAATCCTACCCTATCAAGATAAAGTTGGCATGCATCGAGGGACTAGGTGAACCGTCTCTGTCGCCTTGGAGGCATATCTCTAGAGTCGACAAAACCTCTAGGTCAACTTGTCGAGTAAAGTCTAGGTTTGTCTAAGTCACCGCCTGGAGTCTAGCGTCCATCTCTTGAGTCATAGTTCTGTGCTCTCTTTGACGGTCACCATGCTCAACAGCCCACCAAGTCTCATAAGCAATAGTCCTACCCCTAGAAACTCCAGCCCCAACCATATGAGACCCTCTCGACCAGCTACCCAACACCGCCATGATAATTGAAGGAGATCAGTATATCCTAGAAAAGAGCACCGACCAGTGGCAACCCCTGAACATGCCCCATCTGCCTCATCAGTCTGGAACCAAGGTAGAATGTGATGCTATCCATGCCGAGCAGATAAGTCATTTGGTATCCAGCTGACCGAACCAAAAACCTACCAACATCATACTAGTCACATCTCCCCAAAATTTAATTTGGCCACAACACTAGTAACCACTATAGCCATTTATCCTCTAATCCAAGTCTTGCCACAACTCATCTAGATCAGTACTATGATGGCTCATATAGATGAGACCATGGTGGCTGAACCATCCTCAGATGATCCCTCAACTAGACTTGTAAGATCAAACATTGCCTCATGACATAGAAAAGAAACAGGTATTCATATCCAGATACTTTCCCATCCTATAGAACTAAATGTACCCTAACTTAAACAGTTTAAGCCTTTCCTCAAAGCATGCAAGATCCTTACCCCCACTATCCAAGTTCTAAGATAGGCATTTACATACAACTCAAACTTAAGCCCTTTTTTTAGAAAAGCACCCTATCTAAGTACAAGATAAGTTAGTTCGAGAAAGCTTACGTGATCCCCTCTACCCTATAGGCTCGATTGAAGTTTAGTATAGTCCCTATCAAAGCCTTGCTGGAAATCCTAGCACCTTGTTTCGTCTGAAGGACCAAGTCCAACACTCTCAGACCCCCAGCCTATTGAACCACTCAATATACAAGTGCTCAGCAAATAGAAAACTAGAGCCTGAGTCTTAAACCTCTGATCCTCCAAGTCAATAAAGTCGAATGGATCTAGATACCACTCCATCAACCTAGCCAAATCAATCTGATCCTTTATTACTAGCTCCCTAGCTTCTACCATAGAGAGACCCAACATCCTTATGAAACTCCTAAAAAACCCAGTCTTGATTAGTGCAGCCATTGGAGCCCTCTCAAAACTACTACCCAATAGAGCTGCAAAATCCTCATATGTCAGACACATTTCCTTGAAATGTATAACAAACTAAAAATATGAGCCTGTTGATCCCAGAGGTATAAACATGCATCCAAGAAAGTTCGATCGATTGGCAAACCTCTCAGTCTCACTAAAGAAGCCATACCGTACAGGCTCAAATTTATCTCCTCAACCTTTGTCAACATCTTGGTTCATCTTTGCATGCAATAACTGATGAATGACTCCTTTTTTAGGCAGGGTATTTTAATAAAATTTAGAAAAATCGAGTCTCGGAGTATAAAATGACATCATTTTAATGCTATAAATGAGGTATTTATAGGCACTCAACCCCCAACTACTAGGCTGCACTAGTGCTAATCAGGCATAAATCGGTGCTAATTTAGCTTGCACGTGGTGCCAAAAGAAAGAAGAAGAAAAAGAGAGAGAAGAAGTGCCCTTTGATATCCCAGCGATTTGGCCGATTTCAGGCATTTTGATGCCGATGTGTATACGAGAAAGAAAAAAAAAAGAAAGAAGAAAATAAGAACAGAATCAAAAATCATTTTTTGAAGTGAGTACTGGCAGATCGGGCTTGGATTTTTCATAGACACTCTCTTGGAAATCGAACCAGACAATCAGAAATTGCACACCATGCATCATGAATATTTTGCTTAACTAACCATGGTTTTCAGGTCAGACCGGAAGATAACAGGGCGATTAGTGCCAAAATAATTGAAAACAAGGCGATCAGCGCCACAATATACAAAAAGGGCAATTAGCACCAAAACAATGCAAATTCATCGCATAATAGGGCAATAAGTGCCAAAACACTCAAGTCATGGTGATCGATGCCAAAACATACACAAAACATGGCACTTAGCGCAAAAAATAACTCAAAAATATGACAATTAGTGCCAAGAATAGGGTGATTAGTGCCAAATCATTCAAAATAGGGCAATCAGTGCCACTGGACTCAAAATAGGGTGACTAGTGCTGAAATAACTCAAAACAGCTGACCAACGCTAAGATACACAAATGGGGCGATTAATGCCAAGGCTTTTAAAGTAAGCAATCAGTGCAGATACAACACAAGCGAGGCAATCAATGCTAGGAACAGGGCAATCAACACCTTGACACTCAAAGTAGGGAAATCGACACCAGATTCAAACCCAAAACAAGCAATCAGTGCATCATTCATATATTGGCAACTAGTGCAGTCACAAGTTCAAGCATTCAGTGCAAAGACATATGATAAGCAAAGCAAACATGCAAGAATGAAATAAAAGACTCCATAAATAGAATAATAAAAGGTCCTATAATAAATGTTCGATGCTCAAACCAGGGCACACCAACCCAAAATGTACTTGTGCAATGACTAGTGCCAATAAATACATCGTAGATTAAGGGAAGTCCTACTGCTTATGCTTCCTTGACCACTCCTCTCTCTCTACTGACCTCGCACTTGAAATCCTCTTCCAATTAAGGGAATCAGAAAGGGTTACTCGAAGATGCCCCACAGCAATGAAAATCTCTTAGGCTCACTCAAGGGTTAGTCATAAATAAGCATAGAGAAAAAGGGTCAGTGACTAGCATCAAGAGTTAGCTTAAAGCAAAAATACAAAGGGAAGAAAGGGGACTTATTGGCACATCGACAGGATACGTTGGCCAATTGTCAGGTAGACCCTCAAGCACTATATAATAAGTAGTCCTCCCCAAGTCAAAAAAAGGTACTCTCTCCTATGATTTTATCCTCAAGCAGATAGGAATACTACTGAATTGAGAACTCCTAGAGGTAGGGGCGTGACTAAATGAAGATGACCCTCCACCTACGGAAGTCCCAGTTGAAGCTAAGGGATGACTAGTAGGACCAAATCCGGCCCCCATACCCTCTGCCACATCAAATATTATCTCTCGACCTATCTCAAAATTAAAATCCTTTATAGGCTCTGCACCATTAACCTATCTCTAGGAAGTCGACCTGGTCCTTGTGCTTGAGGTCCTATCTAGAGGAGACTCAACTTGAGAAGCCAAGGTAGCAGCAACCCAATAAGCATAGGTATTCCTAACAAGTAGGAAGGGTTCGATTGGCTCTCCCCTTGGCTTCTCATTTTGGTTCTCAATGTTGATACCATCTAGCATATCCACCGAAGGGTTGGTCAAAATTCGGTACAAGCCCATTATTTGATGATAGACCCGCTCACCCAAATATTAGTGCTTGATTGGCCTGTACCTCAAGAGAACTCAGCTATGCATCATATCCCAGGCCGATGCAAATTTTTCTCTAAGGCAATCTCTAAAAGATAATAAAACATGCGGATTCTCACCTACAAAGAGAAAACACTTCCAAATGTTAGATTTAGACCTTGACCCAAAGGAATGATTTGTGAGCCATTTAGAACTTACCTAAGCTATGGACAACTCGTTGAGTCTCCTCTTTAGAGCCGAATGGTCCTCGCTAGCATGCTACCCTATCAAAGCTGCGCTGAAGCGGCACATCCTTGGGATATTAGAGGGCATATCCTTAGTCAGCACAAGGGCAATGGAAGGAAAGAGGAAGAAAGCCCAAGCCTACAAAATAGAAATAAAAGAATCTCAAAATAGAAGAGTCAATCCAAAAAATAAGCAAGCAAAAACAATTTAGAAAACATACCTCCTAGATGTGCACAGTGCCTCCTAGACCAATCTAGGCATGGCAACTGTTTCTGCTTATATCATTTTACATCAATGCCATAAAGGCGCCACCCCAATCATACTCTCCAAGCAACCCCAACTCCACTAAGGATGCCATGAAGGAAAGATCATGTGGTCTGCCTAATCATGCACAATTGTACATCCCAAGATCAGAAGGAGAGATGCACAAGTAGGGTAGGAGATACCATCTCGGCAAGATCAGAAGTATTCAAACTTAAAACAAGATTTTTAGACCAACTTTAGAACTATTCAAACTAAAGTTAGGGTTTTCAAACCTCTCAAACTCCTCTCAGGACCATTTACAAGATCACAGGAGGTTGGAGCTCTAAATAGAACCAAAACAGGCCACCACGATAAAATGGTGATTTTTTCAATAACCAAGGACCAAATGGTAAATTATAACCGGACTTCGACCTAGACTACCTATAGGGTCTAAGAGGATATGCCTTCAATCGAAGATAAAATCAGACCTAAAATTTGAGTAGACTGGATTTTAGGTAAAAATGCAACTCTCTAAATGTTAGAGGACCTAATTATAGTTTCTAGCAAAGCGGTTGGGAGCATCATCCTAATATGCTATGCTTCTATGGGTCACATGCAACAGTTAGTGTTCAAGGTGGGGGTTTTATCTATCAGGCTTGCAATTAGGGACTAAAGTGCAACAAAAAGAAGCATAAGGGTAATTAGAGAAATAACGGGCCCTGGCTGAGGACTAGGAGGTGGGATTCCTGATCCTTCAAGATAAAGTCGATATCGCCTGAAGTTGTTAAGGGAGCACGCCTTGGTTGTTAGGCCATCTTCACAGAAAAATCAACTTTTTGATCTTCGGGGAGAAAGGAAGAAAGAATCGATGAGCAAGTGTGAGCAAATAAGGCCACTCCCTCCCCTATTTATAGAAGAAGGGGAGGATGAGCCTTGCCCTTGCCTAAAAGAATAGACTTTTTGGAACTCATTCAAACTCAAATTGATGCATGGTCACAGTTAGAATATCCATAATAGCATTTCAAACATAGTCGTACCTTTTGATTGGCCAGACAACTACCGAAAGGCTCCAAAAAATCAGACAAACTAGACCGCTGCTAGAAAAATTTTCTTAGAATCAGACAAAATTTGCACAAGATGTTATAGACATTGCCACAGACTTTCATGTATGGTTTTTAAACTAAAGTTGGTTTTAGAAGTGCTGAAATTAGAGTCCAAGAGACTAAGCCTTGATCAGCTCTGATCTCTCCAAGGGGGCAAACTATTGACCATGATTTTAGCACCGTGTTGTTGGAAATTTTGCTATAGTTCTAATGGTGTGAGAATTAGCTCGATCAAATGTTGTTTACGCCTCGAACGGACCCCCAAAATCCTAAAAACCCTAAAATCAAAGGGGAGGTGCATTTTGGCACCTCACCATCGCCATCGACAATCAACGATAATCCAAGGCTGATCAGTGCCAATTTGGAGGTGGGTAGCACTGATCTACCCTGACTCAGTCCCCTCCTTGCCTATAAACAACACTCCCTCTCATTTTAACACACCTCTTGTTGCTTGATCAAACGCTTCTCAAGTATCAATGAATCTCACTCTCACTTTTACGATTCTAAGTCCATAAAGTCTAACTTGGCTCTCAAAAGTCAATCCTTTCGACTTTTAATCACATTTTGCCTTCCTTAAGTCAAAGCTATTAGTTAGTTGTTTTATTATTAATTTGTCCAAGAATTAATTAATAATTCATCATTAATGCTAGTATATAAGATTATAATACGGGCCCTCATACCCTACCTTAGCTTATATTAGAGGAAGACTTGACCTCTTTGACAACAATCGTGGAGCTCTAATCATTAAACTCAAACATTATCAATTAAGCTCGGCCCATCTGACACCTTATCAACTGTCAAGCCTAGTTCATCCAGCACTAGGCATGCTTTAAGCCCGATCTATCTGGCACATAAAGCCCAATCCATCCTGCAAAATTAATAAAACTAGTTTTCAAACCAAAGTCCGATCTAGCTGACACCCAGTAACCCTACTCCCCGAGTGGCATCTTAAAAACCCTACCATCCTAATCAATGTTAGAACTTTGTGCACCCTGATCCTCACACAAACGAGGTATGAAGGCATACCTACAAATTTCAGCTTAGGTAGTGAGACTCTGAGTGAATGGACCAGTCGGGACTTAGGGGAATGTGTCACACAACCTAGAATCCTCGATAAACGAGGCTAGAGTCGACTCCCCTCCAAAATTACACACCCCTTTTAATTACTACTTTTAAATGCACTATATTCTAGATATTGTCATGCATTATAAGTATGTTCATGCATCGATAAACTGACATTCATGCAAAAATACCACTTTTTGATTTTCAATTAAACCCGAACCCTTGATCCATCCACAAAGAAGTTGAAAACCTAGTCCCCAAACTCAATGATTCGATGCTAGTACATTTTATCCATTGTAGCCACTAAAAGGAGCTAATCACTTATATTTTCCCCAAAAGTAAAAACAAATTAAGATGGAGACTCTAACATACCACACGGTCAAAGCACTCTAAAGAGCCAACCCAACATCACTTAAGTGCTAAATTGAGCCATAAAACTGACAAAATAGTAATTAGACTAATAACAAAAAAAGAACCTGTAGAGGAGTTCCACTCAGTTTTCATGACGAACTGAGTAATGGGCTCATTTTGTTAGACTCCATCCTTCAGATTTGTCCTATGACGCTCGAAAGGGGGCTCACATTAGTCAGAGTTAGTTTAAGAGTTAAATACTGCTTTTGATATATTTTATTATTATATGTTAATAATCCTTTTTCTTAATAAAACTTTGCATTTTCAATATAATTAATAGGGGTGCCTTAATGTCTTAACGTGGGAACACTGTTGCACAACATAAAAATTGAGCGGGTTAGGATTGTGTGATAAACGAGGAACTCATACGCGACACAAATTTAAATGGATCATGTCGCAATATGACTTATATAACTATCTAAACGTCACTTTATACATGCTATACACAGCGATGGATGGAGGGGCCTGGGAGGACACTGCCCCTTTGTGTCTAAAAAGTTTTTTGGTGCATCAATTTTGCACAAACTCCCTGGTAGCTTAATGTTGCTGGATAGTTTTACTCCATGTCAGTGGACCTAAGTTTCACTCTTATCTAAACAAATTTTATTTTAGTTTTATTACCTTATCGACCCTCAATTTAAACAAACTTACATTTTTGTTTAGTCTTTATAATACTTTCTTCGTCTAGTAATTTATATCCTAGTTTGATTTGAATTTAGTTAGTAGAATTAAACTATATTTTTGCTCTATTTTTTCGAATATGCCCTTGTGTTAATGTCAACAAAAATTGAATGATTCATATTAAATTGTTCTTGAAATTAATCAATTATTTGATTAAATAGAATTTTATTGAAATATTAAGATTGATATGTTAATTTTATTTATATAAAGATTTAATTAATAATAATATGATTGGCTATTCTATTTATTGATAAAGAGGCATATTAAATAAGGGTAAAATAGTAAACTTAAAAAATTATTCACTTTAACAATGAAAACAAGATAACAATTTGGAAAAAGAAAATAGAATAAAAATTATTTATCGAAGAGAGTAAATTATAATAAAAACGAGTCATATTTCTCATTTCTCTATATCTAATCGTATTTTCTTTCCAAATAGTTTATTTCAAAAACTATTAAAGGAAAGTAAACACTTAATTCTAAAGGTAAGCACTTTTAATTAAAGAGAACAATAAAAAAGTAGTTTTCATTGTCATTAAATTTTTTTTATCATTAATTTTAATTTTAAGTTTGTTTATTTAATTTTAGCTATAGATTTAATTTCATTTTGCGAATACACAAATCAAACAAATATTAAAACATAAAATAGTATTATAAATTTATAATTTAATTCAACTGTTTATTATTGAATTTAGTCAAAACTTAACAACTTGAAAAAAAATTTAAAATTCTAAATTCACTGAAAAATTTTAAAATTTTAAAATCATTAAATATGCACATAATATTTAATTTATTCAAAGAGATGGATTTTAAGAATATAAATCATAACTCTATTCCAATATTTTAAAAATAGCATTTAAAGAAATAATTTTTTAATAATAATTTAAATATTTGATATAATTATTAAATAGGTCGTGTTCATATTGACCCTAATTATATCACATCTTATATGGGTTCATGTCGAACCCAACACATTAACCTGTTTTGACACTTTTTTTTATTAATACTTCATCCTATTATAGGTATCCCAAATAAATACGGCGAATGTATTATTTTTAATAATTGTGATAAATTAATATATCTTGAATACTTCTTACTTTTATACTTGAACTACTTAAAATAATTTTTAAATAGTTTAACTAAATACTTGACTATTTATATTTAAATTGAAATATACGTTGACTTGTTAATCAAACTTTGCAAAATTTGCTTGTTCCACGTCCCATTTCGATGCTGACATTTTAGGTAAAGTTGAATCCTCGTAAGGCTTCTGGCATCTTTCTCCGCTTATTATCAAGCTGTAGGTTGCACCTAAATATAATAAACTCTTGGGTTTGAGAACATCTTAAAGGCTTTTCAGGAAATAATTTTACCTTTTCGTTATATTTAAAACATTTGTCCCTTCAAAAAAAAAAAAAAAACGTTTATAGATGAAAGTTCTAATTCCATCACAATAGAAACATTTTCTTTGAATTCAAATTAAAAGAGCATAGTTTAGTAATATTGACTGAATTCAATTAATTCATTTAAGTCTGATTGCTAACATATGCAGTTGATTTCGATTTTAATAAAAAAAAGAAAAAAAAATTAATTTATTCAAATTTTCTTTAAGTTCAAAAAATAATTTTAATTCTGTTTAGAATTAGATAAAAATTAAATTAGACTAATCTAACTGCATAGACTCAATTCATTTATATTTTCTATACTAATTGATTTAATTCAATTTTTTCCTTAAAAAATTTACACTATTTTGAATCAAATTTCCCGATATTTGTCCATATAGTATTTAGCAATAGTGTTTCACGTAGCTTTCTAGTATTTTGACACAACACTGCGTTTATTATTTATTAAGTGTTTGATAACATAATATTTGTAATATTATTAGAATTTGAAGGAGCGAATGACAAAATATTATTCTCTTCGTCTCATAATACTTGTCATGTTGACTTTTGCATAAAATTAAATAAACACATTAATTATAGTGTCACATCATATAAAATATTCATACTTTTCAAAATTATCCTCTTTTAAAATAAAGAAAGATTATTTTTAAAATTTAAAATGAGGGGTATAAAAAGAAAAGTAAATATCTCTTAAATTAAGTTGACATTGACATTTTAAGATATCTAAAAATGAAAATATGGACAAATATTATAGGACATAGAGTATTCTTTTTAATGTTTGATGAATGGCTATTACGAATATGCCCTATATCTTTGCTGTCATGACGCTATTTTTTAATAGATCATGTTTTTGTTTCCATAATATTTTTGACATTTCTGGTTTAATGTCTTGATCCACGTGACTTCTGTGTTCACCCTCAAATAAGAAAAATTATATTTGATAGTGTTATTTGCTTGACCTCTTCCATTCTGCGTTTCTTGAATTAAAATCAAATCATCAATGGTTCCTGAGTGACATTTTCTTTTTAAAGCCAACTCATTTTTTGCATCATTAAAGCTGCTCTCAATTTTATTTAGATATGACCGGATTTATGGATCAAATGAATGAAATTAAATATTCATATTGAAATGAGGGTATTTATAACCATATACTTAAAAAAAAAATAATAAAATCAAAACACTATTAAAAAATCTTTAGTCTCGTTTGTTTGGTCCATTATTAAAATTATACATCCGATCTAAATAAAATTTTTTCAATTTTATTTCGTATAACTTTAAGGTACAATTTTTATAATTTCAAAGAGAACCACACTAAAATTTTAATATTTTAAAATATATAAAATCTTATTTAAATATTTCTTTACATTTCTATATTTGGCTAGACACTATCTTTTTTGTTTCCCCTTTCCAATAAAACTCAGGCCAGTTCATCCTTTTCTTTTTTTCGTATTTTTTTTTTCTTGTCAATTTAATCTTCATCTTCCATCGCTCTATCAATTTTTTTTTATTGGTTGGTCTCTTTCTTTTCAATTTACACATTAAGCATATCAATGTAATTTTTTTCAGTTATTTTGTGAATGACTATCTTATGAAGTCCCACTTATTGGGCGAGTTGTTTTATTTATTGCACATTATATTTTATTTTAAAAAATATTTATCGATAACTTTTCACTAAATGATAATAAAAATAATTGTAAGTATTTTAAATATAAATGATTTGAGCTAAATCTATAATTCAATTTTTATATTTCAATGATACAACATTACATTTTACAAAATGTTGTACATTTTTTCTTATAAGCTTTCATGATTAAAGTAAACAATATCTTTATTTAATTGGCTTTTGGAAGCCATTATTTTTTTTACTTTAATTATGAAAATTTATAAGGAAAAAATATATACTATTTTCTGGACAGATTGGTATAATAGCTATTTTCGACCGAAAATATTATCTTCATTACTATATATATAGAAAATTATTACACTGATATTGAAACTAAGATAAATATAAAAAAACCCTAAGATATGTATAAAAATTTAAAAATATGTAAATATTGATTATAAATTAATACTAAGTGACTAACTGATACAAATAAATTTAAAGTTTAGAGTTTTATATTTTTATATGTTATATGAGCAAAAAATTTGAGGTTTAAAATTAATTTATAAAATTAAGTACAATTCAACCAAATTTCATCATCTATAAATGAATTTTTCTTTTTTTTAAAAGAAAATATAATATATTAAAGGGAATGGTCAATGTCGAACAAAATAAAAGAAGGATAGAACAATGAACATCCTTTGTCCAAATATATAAAGAATTTTAGCTAACTTAAGATAGTTCATAGGTAATTTGATTACCTTTCCTATGAACATGTATTAAATTAAAATAAGCTAACTTAGAAAAAAAAAGAATTTAAAATAAGGGGTCTAGTCCTAAAAGTAATCATTTTTCAAAAAATTACGGGATGAAATATGTTAAATCATCGTAAGAGAATTTGATTCAATATTGAGGATAAAGACCTAATTCTTAAGAATTAGTCACTTCAAAAATTACTGCTTCAAATTTTTACTTCAGCCTCTACTTGGGCCGAATCAAATACAAACTAAATCAACTGCAACATGCAACCGATGACATTATAAATGACAAAACTGAATCTACATCCATGCGACCCCATATATAGAAGGGGCAACATTTAATTTGAACTGATCATGTTCGGGAGGAGACCACTATACCTTCAATCGGCCAATAGAAGTCACACCAGCAATTTAAAGATAATTTATTATTTAATAATAAAATTTCATCCAAAAGAAACAAAAATAAAAAATTTCAAATAAAGCTTCAGAAATTAATAATCAATTGACTTAACATTATTAAATGATCTTAGGACAGCCATATAAAATTATAACAAAAGAAATATCTCCTAAAATCTACATGCATATACACTTAAAACAAAGAAGAAGTTAGCTTGCTTGCTTTCCTAGAATAGGAATTCAAAGTCTATTAGTTCTACAGAGCGAGCCAATAAGTAATAGTCGTGACTGATTTTCCATTATCAAAAGATAATAAAATAACAGTCTTATAAAAATGCTAACTGGCAAGGGAATAAAGTCAATCTCCAAAAATGAGTCTGAAGATTGAAGAAGAGAGGGCAATAAATAATGTTGATTTTACACATTTGCTAATTGATGGTGATAATTTAACTGAAATTAGAATTTTGAAATTAGATTTGAAACTCTCTTTTAATGTGTTAGCGATGATAACGATAAAATATCATAATCTGAAATTATTAAAAATTAAATTTTATTTTTCAAATGATCAAATGAAAAAAATAAAGAGAAAAACTCAAAAATTTATGAAAAAAAGAAAAAACTGAATCCTAAAAAAGTAAGGTGCTAATTCAGTCTTTTAAAAATATTTATTGCTTCAGGATTATATATATATATTAGTCATTATAAGATCATTCAACATTGAAAAATTATTGAAAATTATATAAGTAAGAATTTTACCGTATAAGACTGGAAAAAAGAATTTAAGAAAAACTCAAGAATATATTTGAAAATTGAATAGTGTATTTTTTCTTTTCAAATTATCAATTGCTATTCTTGGCGGTATTTGAAATTTGTAATTTGCCTATCCTGACTAAATTTTCTACTTCCACCCCTGCTTCTCACCAGTATATATAGGCATGAAAGTTTACCTTTTCGGATGCCCAAATCACTTGATTCTAACCATTGTGTGGCATCAGAGGCCATGATTTGGCAAGAGACTGCTCTCGTCGAAATCAACCGACCATGCAAATAGCATTATCACCAACTGATCTACCTTGTATTCACCGACAGGTGTTGGAGGAGAATCAATTCCTGTTTGGGATACGCATTGAATATATGACAGTCGTACTAAGGCCGATCATAGCAGACAGTGCTAAGGCTCAACAAGAGAATTATCATAATATGCAAAATTTATATGAATCGGCCAGACAGATGTCAGACTTGATGAGCGGATGAATATGAGCAATAGGTCACCTGTTTCACCAGAACGCTCCTTGGATAGAGTTGCAAGCTCAACCTAACCTGTAGAATGCATGGGGTTACAATTATGATGAGGCTTGTCATAACAGCTACCTAGACGGTGACCACATCCTAGCAAAGTTTTGGTCACGGTCACTCCACCGACCGTACAACAATTGGAAGTACCCATACGGCCAGCTACTACATAGCAACATCTAGGTGAGTTTTTCACTTGTGATATGGTTGAAAATACAATTTCTTTCAGAAGGAGCCTGAATCCTCAATTACCAGTTTTTATGATCTGAATGTACTTGTTAAGGCTTTGGCCAAGTTGGGAGTTGAGATCCAGCCGATGCTACAAGCGTCCTAACCCATATTAGCTTAGAAAGTAGAATATTTGTAGGAAGATTTGTAGGGATTTTCTAGTTTACTTACTTAATTAGGAACATCTATTGTACATATATAATTTGCTTTGTTCATAATGGAATACACAAGAAATTCCTTCATTCTATTTCACATTGTAGCCGAGCCTTTGGCTTATTAATTTTTGCTCTGAAGCTTCCGGTGAGAAGCTTATCTTTAATTTCAGTGAATGTCAGTCCAGGTCACCAACCTAGGCTCTTATATTTGTGTTGCTACCAAACAAGGAGGAAAGATAGGCCACAAATCAACTGTCCGGTGACCCAACAATCCCACATAGCCCTTACACGCTCAAAGAAGACTTCTACTCAGTCTCACGCAATAATGAGTGGCTGAGCATCCAGCAATTTTCGGTGACTGGATTTCATACTTTGGCATCGACTCAGAGGCTAGGTACTTTTTTTTGTTTCAGTTGACATTATGGTACGGGCTTTCTCAGTTTTTACTTATTGCTACTATTTTCTGTTGGATTAGTGGCTTTCTCAGTTTTTCTTTATTGCTATTATTTTTGTTGGACTAGTGCTATTTTGCCTCTACTTTTGTAATTTTTTGCGGTGTTGAATTTTATTAACCATGGCTAGTGAATCTAATTTTTCTTTTAAATGATATCTTTCATGACCAGTAAAATAATATTATTTAAGTTCAAAATTTCGAGATTTTACACTTGGTTAGATGTTTTCATTTTTCTAGAAAGTTCTGTCCTTCATTCCTTCCATTTTGCTTCCAAACGTTCTTGCCACTTTAAAATTATAACTTAAATATTTTACAAACAAGGACCCTTGTGATAGGTCCCAATCAGAGTTAATAAAGATTTAGTTTAAGAAGTTTGATAATTTTTTTTTGTTCCCCCCTTCTGCTGCAGATACAAGGATTTTAATAGGAGAGAAAATAAACCAACTAGTCCTATTCTAAAGGCCACAAGCGGCACAATTGAGTGAAAGTAGACAAATATGCTGTAATAATCTCAACAACATATCTGATTTATTCAATATGAAACTGATTAATAAAATAATTAATTAAAAACAATTGCAGCAGTAAAACGATAGTTTTGCAGTAGCTACTCAGTCCTCAAACTTCTTATTGATCACACGAGTCCTTGAAGACCTTTTTGGTGGAGTGCTAACATTACCTCCCCCTCGGACAATAACCTTGTCCTCAAGGTTAAGGTTTGCATAGTTCTCTTTGATGAAGTTAGAGTCGACCCAAGAAGCATCTTCGAGTAGCAATTTCTTCCACTTAATTAAGTTCTGTTCAACATATTTGGCCCCTCTCTTAATCCAGCGTGTATCCAATATAGCCTTAGGTTTTAAAATCAGCTCACCATCATCGGAAATTGGAGGCAACGATTGAGAAGTCAAAACTGTATCACCAACTTGTTTTCTCAAAAGCGACACATGAAAAACTGGATGGATGCGAGACTCAGCTGGAAGTTTAAGTTTATAAGCTACTTGCCCAATTTTTTCCTCAATCTGAAATGGGCCATAAAATCTGCAAGCAAGCTTTTGATGCTATCGAGCAATCATGGACTGTTGGCGATAGGGATGAAGTTTTAAAAATACCCAATCACCAACTGCAAATTGTACATCACACCTTTTTGCATCAGCATATTGTTTCATTCTATTATTGGCAGCCGCAAGATTAGATTTCAGCTGTAGCAGTAAAGCATCTCTAGAAAGGAGATTTTGATCAACTTCATTGACAGAACTTGTACCTTCACAGTAACGTGGAATGGTAGGTGGCAGTCTCCCGTATAACGCTTGAAAGGGAGTCATTCTTGTGGATATATGGAAGGTTGTATTGTACCAAAATTCTGCCCAAGGTAGAAAAGAATACCATCGGCGAGGCTTTGAAACACAAAGCAGTGAAGATACTGCTCAATACAACGATTAACCACCTCTGTCTGTCCGTCTGTTTGTTGATGATAAGCGAAACTCATCTTCAGCTGTGTCCTTGACATTTTGAAAAACTTACGCCAAAATTGACTGATAAATATTGGGTCACGGTCAGAGATGATGGTTCGTGGCATTCCATGAAGTTTGATTATGTTTTGAACAAATTTTCAGCCACCACCTTGGCTGAATATGGGTGAGTCAACGCCAAGAAGTGAGTTGATTTGCTCAGCCTGTCAACCACAACCAAAATAGAATTCTTACCATGTGAAGTTGGCAATCCATCGATGAAATCCATAGTAATGTCA
>CANUEP010142791.1:0-36036 GCA_947857235.1 Jatropha podagrica | reverse complement strand
CCTCCACTAAAGGCAAAGAGAAGGCTAAGGATTAGTGTCCTCTAAGCTTATTCAAGCTCATCCAAGAGGTTAGTGCTCTAATATCTCCTCTCCCCATTCAATTTCTCAAGTTTTTCATTTCTAGGTTTTTGATGAATTTTTGTGAATGTGTGTGAAATGTGTTGGGGATGAGATTTTAGTTGCTTTAATGTGTTTTCCTATGAGTTTTAAGCATGGTAAAATGCTTGGAAGGGAAGGGAATCATCCCTTTCCCCTCCTACTAGGAGTGGCCGAACCACTCAAGGTGAAGGGTACCTTGTCCTTTGATTTTTATGCCAAATTTTGAACTTGTATGGGTTTTGTATTGTGTTTTCTTATGATTTGTGAAATGAATTTGAAAAGACATTATTTCCTCCTTTGATTTTGAGGCATGGTCGAATCATGTCATGATGAAGGACATTTTGATTTCCTTGATTTTCAAGCTTGATTTTGATTGAAATAAGCTTACTAGTAAGTGATTTTGTGATGGATTTAAGCTTGAGTTTGAATTTCAATGTTTAAGTATTTAGTGTGACTTAAAGAAGGTTTTGTAATGGCAAATTTGGGTTTTATGGTTAATGGTTTGAAAAATGAATTTAATGATTTTGAGAGGTGATTTTAAGTTGATAATTAGTATTTTTAATGGAGGAATTATGAAAGAAAGGTTTTTACTGGAAACATGAATTGATTTTGATGGATGATTTAAGTTGTAAAGTAAGTGATTTTAAAATAATAAGTGTTAATTTTTAAATGTTTTAAATAGGGAATGGTGCATGAGAGATCAGATTTATGGTGGGAGAATACAATTACTTTAGGCTCTACTATACATGATTGACATGTGGTATGATGAGATGTGTTGTGAGATGTGAGCATGCTCGGGTTATCAACCCGTTTATTTATGTGGAGCTATGATCATAAGCTAGGGTTATCAGCCCTTATAAATAAGCAGACATGCTTATTATGAGATGGGGGTAGCGGTTCCACAAGCCACAGTGGTGCTTTCACAGGCCACGATTATGTGATGGGGGTGGTGCTTCCACAGGCCACGATTATGTGATGGGGGTGGTGCTTTCACAAGCCACGATCGAATCTGCTTACATTCCTTCTGGTTTGTACGAGCCTAACTAAGAATGAAATTTTATTGTATTATATAAAAAACGAGGACTCATGTTTGTTATAATCTTTTTATGATTTTCATAGTGTTCAAATTTAATTAATGTGATTTTGGTATTTATTCTATATTTAATTTGAGCATTTAAATGTATTTTCGGGAATGATTGTTTGGCTTTTCGTACTATTATAGTTGTTAATTATTTAGCACCACTGAGTTATCTACTCAGCGTGTTGATTTTTATCATGTGCAGGTTAGGAGCGGAGGACACTTTTTAGGACCAGAAGGGGACGTCAGAGTAGATATACTATTTTGGGTAGAATATTTTGTATAGTGATTTTGGCATGTACATAAAAATCGTAAATGGTAAAGATTGTATATATTAAGTTTATTATTAATTTAGAGTTGTGATAAATTAAGTAATGTCTTTTGATTATATTTTGGTGTATGAATATCAATAATTACTTCTAAAATGAATGGGTTATAATATTGATGATGGAATCTAAATGTAATGGATGATTATATAGAAGTGCTTGCTAATGATTTGAGTTAAATTGGAGTTTTGGGATTTGAAGAAGCAATATTGAAAGTGTGTACATTTTCCTTATGTGGAAAGTAAATTTTTAGAGGAAACTCTTGCGAAATTTTAATAGAAATTTCCTTAAAATTAAACTTTATTTTTTAAAAAATTTTAATTACTTGCCTCCTTATGAAAATCTAACCACTTTTAATATGTGATCTAGATTTATTAAGTGAGATAAGGCGGTGCTCCGGCACCGAATGTGGCGCTCGCCATCTGATTCTCCGGGATTGGGCGGCGGGTGTTGCAGAAATGGTGAATGAGAAATGAGACTATTTGTGAAAGAATGCATTTATTTTGGGCTCTACTATAAATGATTGAAATGTGGTATGATGAGATTATTGCAATATGTGAGCGTGCTCGGGTTATTAGCCTGTTCTGTTTGGTGGAGCTATGATCATATGCTAGGGTTATTAGCCCTTATAAATAGGTGGACGCACTTATTATTTATGGTAGTGCTTGCACAGGCCACGGTGGTGCTTTCATAGGGCACGAATGTGTGATTGGTGGGTGGTGCTTTCATAGGCCATGGTGGCGCTTCCGCAGGTCACGATTGTGTGATTGGTGGGTGGCACTTTCACAAGCTACGATCAAATCTACTTACATTCATTCGGTATTTGTACGAGCCTTAATATAAAAAAAGGGTGGAATTTCATTTCATTATAAAGAAACCGGAAACATATTGGTATTTGTGATATTTTCTTTTATATTGAATTTGGCATAAAATTTTAAGGTGTGAATTTTCTTTATGTTGGTTGAAATATTGGATATTAATAGCAAATTTTAGTGTTTAATATGTATATTTCTGATTTAAGTATTTTTTTTTCAAAGATATTTGTGATTTATTACTTTGTTATTTTAATTTATAATTGTTTAGCATCACTAAGTCTTCCACTTAGCACATTTATTTTTATCACGCGCAGATTATGAGCTGTGGGTTCTAGGTGAAGTCCAAAAAGGTAGCATCAAAGTAGAAGCTTAGATTTTGAGTAGAATCATGTAGTAGGATGAAATTTTTGGCATATATAATATTATTGTAAGAAGTATTGGAGTGCAAATATTGATAATGTAAATAATAAGTTTGATGGTTATATAAGTATTATTATTTGATTATATTTGTGGTGCATGAATGGAAACATATATTAATATATTCTTGAATGAATGGTGTATGGGTATGATAGAATTTAAGTGGATAATTGCGACCTTTTAGAAGTGTTTGTAACTTGTATTGAATTGGAGTTTTGGGGTATGGATGAATTATATTGGAAGTGTGTATATTTTTTTGTATGACAAGTTAATTTTTAGGGAAAATTCTTGCGAAATTTTCGTAGGAATTTTCTTAAATATCTTTTTAAAATTTTTAATTATTTGCATCCTTATGAAGATCTAACCACTTCTAATATGTCATCTAGAGTTAGTAAGTGATATCAGACAGTGCTCCAGCACCGAATGTAACATCCGTCGTCTGGTTCTTCGAGATTGGGCGATGGGTGTTACAGAGCAAATATGTTATATGTGCAAATTATAGAGTAAATCATTAAAAATGAAAAAGAGTGAATATGTTATTTGTGCAAATTATATAAAAAAAAACTCTAGAAGAGACGACTCCAGAAAAGACCTTAGACATGACTAATAAATTTCTAGAAGAAACTCAAACACCTGAACTCAATGAATTTACATATGTTATAACACTTAATATTGTAAAGAATTATGGAGATATTGAATATAAGTCTTATGGAGCATATAGACAAAATGATTGTCTATTTTATATGGTTCATTTGATATAGATATCTATATGAAATCCCTGAAGAATTTAAGTTGCTTGAAGAACAAAAATGTAACATCCTCAATTTGTTAGTTCATGTTATTTTAGTTTTTTTTTAATAAATTCGGTTATCTGAATTGAAGAAAAATCTAAAATAATGAGAAATACTATATCGAAGATGTTAATATTTATTAAATTGTAATTATAGTGATTGCAAATCAAATTGAAAGGTTAAAGGAATTGAGAAAATTTTATTAGATGCTAGAGTTTATTACTAATAATTAATAATTATTGGTATAATAAAAATTGACATGTACTTGCATCTAAAAATAAATATATGATTATGAAGTAAATTATATTAAAAGCGAAATAGTTTATTATTAAAAAATCGATTTAAAAATCTATAAAAAAGTGAAAAATTTGAACAAATCATTGAGTTAGACCGAACTAATTTGAATCTAATCAAACTATCTAGAAAGTAGATATTTTTTTTCTTTGTTCTTCAATCATCAATGCAACCACCTTCTCACTCCATCTTCTCCATCATCATCACCAGCTTCTCCTTCTCCATTGTTGACCTAGCAAAAGAAGTGAAAATTCAAAGAATTTTTAAGTGTTCTTAAGGAAAGGTTAGCTATCTTTACCTCTTTTTTTTTCATGGTTTTATTTTTTTATTTCCACGAACTATCCTATGAGATGATTGCCTATTATTTTTTACTTGATGGAGATCATGAAATTATAAGAGTTTTTAAGGTGATTAAATATGAATTTGAGGTCAAGTTTGCATAATCAACTATCTTGGATGATTTTAGCCATTTGATTAATAAACTATGAATTAAGTATTCTGATATATGTAAAAGAATTATGTTATTTAAGTTTTAGAAGAGTTTTTATGCATGAATTAGTTTTGAAACTAACTTTAGAATGTTTAAGAAGGTAAAGAGTTGGTTGAGTTTATCAAGTTGAGCTGTCTGGAAATTCAATCACAAAGATTGAATTATTTAAATTAGTAAATGAGTTTCAAAAATTATAGAATTTTTCAAAAAACTGTGTTAGAATGTTGGAAAGATCGTGGTAAAAAGGGTTAGTGCAATGGATGAAGGAAAATGAGATTTTAATTAAGTCAATACGGACTGCTCAATGAGAGTGTGCTTGAAGTTCAACCTCTGTAATTGATCACTTTGACTAGGCAAATAGACTCCATAATTTACAAAATTTTATTTGGGAATAATTTCATATGTGAGGAAGTTTTTGTAAAAATTTTAGGATAAATTGGTAAAAGAAAATAGAGATATTAATAAAGCAATACAGACTAGTGAGAATCAGAAAAACTAAAATTCTGCTTCTGTAATTAGGCCATTTGACTATGCAAATGAGCTTAAAAAATTATGAAATTTTACAGGGTAGTACCCTAAGTTGTTAAAAATATACTATAAAAATTTCAAGGGAAAATAAAATGTGTAGTCTGAATATAGTCATTGATATGAAAGCTACTCAAATGCAGAAATTCTGCATCACTTAAATATTTAAAGAATAAAGCATGAATACTACATCTTAATGCTTAAGTTGCATTCCTATGGTAGTGTATGTATATACATTGTGTAGTTTGAAGTTAATGTGAATATTAATTTCAAGCTACAGTTTTTGAGAGAAAGAGAATTAAGGAAAGTGCAATTGCTGGAGAAGTAAGGCTAGGGGAACCTTCTAGTTCAAGTTTATGTACTATTATTTTTCCTACTCTTATTTAAATATAATGAAAGTGATTTTGTAAAAATATATTTAATGGATTTGATTTATAAATGAGAAGGAAAATGTTGGAATGAAGGTTTTATGGATTTTGAGAGTAAAGAATTATATTTGGATACCTTATGATTTTAAGCTTTAATTGAATGTTGTTTATTTGAGAAAAAAAAAATTGGCCGATTGTTAATTATAGTAAAAGGGTTGGCCATGATTGAATATTTTATTAGTGTTGTGAAATGAAATGTTGTCCACTGTGATTTTTGATAATATTATATATGAATGGAATACTTTAAAAGTCTTACAGCAGCTAATAGACATAGTTATTGCATTGCCGATATCACTTCATTTGTTGAAGTTGATATTGTGATCGACATATGTGATATGATTATTACCCTGAATATCACTTCATTTATTGAAGTTGATATTACGATCGTATAAAATGGATATCATCACAGATTGATATATGATTAATATAGCTCTCTCTATAATGAGGTTGTAGATCGGCTCCCTCTATATTGAGATTGTAGACAGGCTCCCTCTTCTGTTGAGATAAAAATCACAGATTGAGGTTGTAGATCGCGGGTTTAGATGCACACATTAAACTTTGATGGCCCTTCGGATTAAGTCTATATATGCTGCTAAGAATAAAATGAAAATTGTTGGATTTCTTGAATGGATGATTCATTGAAATGATATTGATGATTTTTCCATCATTTTATTTCAGGGCAACTATTTTATTTATAGTAAGAAATTTCTATTGTCATAATGAATGTGCTTTATTCTAGAACTCTTAATTGGGTTTTAAGGGAACTAAAGACTATTTTATGAATTTATGATTTAAAAGAAATTATTTCCTTATTCTCTTTGATAAGTGGGTATATGAATTATATTTCGATGTTGTCTTTAAAGGATGAAGTTTAATTATTATTGATTTTATATAGTATCTTGAATTTTTCTGTTAAACACTGCTTTGGTTTAACAATTGATTTTAAAGAAATGGTATGAAAAAATTTATACTTGATTTAAAATATTTATTCTTGATTCATTATGTTTCCTATAAAGATATTTAATAAGATAAATTGTGTTGTTTCATAATAGGACACTACTAAGCAATATGCTTAGCAATAGTTCTTTTATGCTATCTTAAGAAAAGGTAAAGAGAAGGAGACGAGAGAAGATCACCTTGTTTGATGTAGGAAGTATGCTACAAATGTAGCTATTATATATATAGTTTTCTTTTAGATCGTGTATGATGTACTAAACATTAATAGAATAGCTATCCATATTTGAGCAGACATATGTAAATTATGAGTGTGTAAGTTTGATAATTTAGATTATGAAAAGGTAGTTAAACTATACTATGTATCTGACGTCATAAAAGACTCTTGTGTGTAATTAAATCATCTATGGGCTTATGGGTTATGTAACCATTACATGTTTTTGATAGCGTAACTGATGTTTTAGAAATTATATTAACTTAACAGTTTTATCTAGCTTAATAGAAGTTATTTTTTTCATATAACAGATAAATTAGTAAAATGACATTTCTTTATTGTAGGTGGAAAATTCAAAAGAAGTTTTTACTTTTGTTTAAATAACTGAATGTATTTTTCTATAGGATATTATTAAAGAAAAAAAATTAAGTCTCTTGTAGTATACTTATTAAGTCTTTTATAATAATTAAATGCTTATTAAGCATATTACGGAGAACTTGTCATATCTTATGGTGGGATAGGGTGTGAAATTTATTTTGGTATCAGAGCATGGTCTAATTTCATAATGGATTAAATTTTAAAATTGATAGTGTGATTTATAAGTTTGCTTAACTATGAAGTGACTGTCAATTGTTGGTTATCTACATCATACAATATTCTAATAAGATAAATGTTTTTCTGTGATAGGATGCATAGAGTGATTCATTGTTGATAGATAGTATGGCGGGTGATGGCCTAGGAGATAATTTTAATCTTTTTAAGTAGCAGTCTGATGCGAAAGAGAGATATATTTGTGATGCCCTTGAGGGTCCTGATGTCCCCATTGCCCTAGCTACTGACCTTATAGCTCAACAAATGACTGCTTTATTAAGACAGATGGCAGGTAACTTATAGCAGCAACAGCTAGTTAGGCAGTACGATAAGTTAGTAAAGTATGGACCCATAGAGTTTTCAGGCACTACTGATCCAATGATAGTTGAATAGTGGTTAGAGAGAATTGAGAGGGTTTTCATAAAGCTCCAGTGTAATGACGCTCAGAAATCTGATTACGTAGTCTCTCTACTTCAGGAAGATGCATATGAGTCGTGGAAGACAGTTCCTAGAAGCAAAGAACAACCACAAGTTTTGACTTGGAAAGATTTTCTAGCAGAGTTTAAGAAAAAGTATGTTCTGTCGGGCTATGTGGATGCTAGGATAGAGGATTTTTTGCAACTCAAACATGATCACAGGATTATAGCTGAGCATGAGAGGGAGTTTACTCGATTGAGCTATTATGCCAGTAGTATGTTAGTTACAAGTAGAGACAGGTGCAAGAGATTTGAACAGGTATTAAAGCCCAGTATCAGGAGTCATGTGATTGGTTTTGAACACGGGAATTTTTCTGTATTGGTATCACAAGCTCTGAATCCGGAGAAGGTTAATTAGGAAGAAGCTACAGAGAAAGAGAAGAGTGTCAGGAGACTTTTTTAGTGGCTAGTAGCTCAAGTAGTAAGAAAAGGAGATTCTTTTGTCCATTTCCTTTTAGATATGGTAGTATCAAGCCATAGAGTCAGAGGCTGTTTAGACCACCATTGCCACCTCCACGAGTTCCTTCATTACTTGTTATTGTGTTCATTGTGGTAGATATCATGGGGGCGTGTGCCAGTTGGCCTCGGGAGCATGTTTTAACTAAGGTCGAGGTAGAGCTAGTACATCTCGTAGTCAGGGTACAGTGAATCAACGAGAGCCTATTAGTGTGCCGGCTAGAGCATATGCTATGAGGCAAAGGTAGGATGTTGATTTAGCAGATGTGGTAGCTGATATATTTTTTTTATTTGATCATGGTGCATATGTGTCATTTGATCCTGGATCATCTTATTCCTAAATTAGCATTATGATTTCATGTTATGCTTCTGTTTCGTGTGTGAAATTGGATTATGATGTCCTAGTAGTCCTTTAGGATAAGAAACTATTATGAATACGTTATACCAGGATTGTCCATTAGAGATCCAAGGTCATGTATTTATGTCTGACTTGATAAAAATGCCATTCTGAGATTTTGATGTTATTTTAGGCATGGATTGGCTAAAGAAGTACTAGGCAGTAGTTGATTATGACCTTAAGAAGATTGTATTTAAGTTGTCGGAGTATGAAAGGGTAGTCATATAGGGTGAAAGACAAATACTTCCTTAATCAGTAATCACAACTACTTTAGGTCAAAAGTTGCTTCGTTAGGTATATAAGGCATACCTAGCCCATATAGTAGACACTCGAGTAGGTACTCCTAGTCTTAAGGATATTCCTATTGTATGTGAATTTCCATATGTTTTTTCGGACGAGTTATCAAGGTTACCTCTAAAGAGCGAAGTAGAGTTTGAGATTGAAATCATGGTATGGGTTCAACTGATATCCATTACTCCTTACAGGATGGCTCTTGCTGAATTAAAAGAATTGAAATTACAATTATAGGATTTGCTTGATAAGGGGTTTATCCACCCTAGTATATCACTGAGGGAGCTCCAGTGCTATTTGTCAAGAAGAAAGATGGCAGTTTGCGATTATGCATCGACTATCGCTGGTTCAATAAAGTCACAATTGAGAATAGATATCCTTTGCCAAGGATTGTTGATCTCTTTGATCAGCTTAAGGGTGTGTCTGTATTCTCTAAGATAGATTTGAGATCAGGTATCATCAACTCAAAGTTAAAGAGCAGAGTATTCCTAAGATAACATTCAGGACCCTCGACAGCCATTATGAGTTTTAATTATACCATTCGGGATAACTAATGGACTAGGTACATTCATAAATTTGATGAACATAATCTTCAGACCTTATCTTGATCAGTTTGTTATGGTTTTTATTGATGACATACTAATATATTCCAGAAGTACAGAAGAGCATGATAGAGATATAAGAATCGTTCTTCAGACTCTTCAAGAAAAGTAACTTTATGCTAAGTTTTTGAAATGTGAATTCTAGTTAGCATAATTTGCTTTTCTTGTTCATATTATTTTTATGGAGGGTATTGTGGTGGATCTTAATAAGGTCAAGGCTATCTCCAATTGGAAGCCACCAAAGAATGTTTCTAAGATTCGTAGTTTCTTGGATTTGGCTGGTTATTATTGCAAGTTTGTTAAGGGATTCTCTATGATTTCTTTGCCCTTAACTAAACTATTACAAGAGAACGTTACTTTTGAATGGACAGATAAATGCCAGGAGAGCTTTGAAAAGCTGAAGAAATGTTTAACTGAAGCTCCAGTTCTGACTTTACCCAGTTCAGGTAAAGACTTTAACATTTATAGTGATGCTTCTCATAATGGATTAGGTTGTGCATTGATGTAAGATAGAAATTTTATTGCTTATGCATCACGCCAACTTAAGCCACATGAAAGGAATTATCCTACACATGATTTGGAACTTGCGGCCATTATTTTGCTTTGAAGATTTAGAGACATTACCTTTATGGAGAAAAGTGTTACATCTTCATAGATCATAAAAGCTTGAAGTACTTGGGAACTCAGAGGGAATTGAATCTAAGGCAAAGAAGATGGCTTGAGCTGATAAAAGACTATGATTGTGTGATAGACTACCATCCAGGAAAAGCTAATGTAGTAGCTGATGCATTGAGTTGTAAGACCGTGGCTAATTTAAAGACTATAGAGTTGTCTTTAGTTCATGATCTACAATCTATTAGTGCAAAATTTGAGAAGATTTATGATGATTGGGTGTTGACTAGTCTATAAGTAAAACCCCTACTGATTGAATAGATCAGAACAACAGCAAAAAATGATATTGAATATCAGAAACTACTTTCGAAAACACAAGATGGTAAAAGACCAAAATTTTCTATTAATGGGTTCTTCTATTTCAGGATTGGTTATGTGTTCCTTCACTTGTTGATTTGAGATAGCCATTTAAAAGGAAGCACATGATTCTCCATTTGATATGCATCCAAGTGGGACCAAAATGTATAGGGGTTTAAAGAGGAATTATCGGTGGAATGGTATGAAAAAGGATATTGTTGAATTTGTGGTAAAATGCCTAACTTGTCAATAGGTCAAGGCAGAACATCAAGTACCAGCAGCGTTACATCATCCACTACAAATTCCAAAGTGGAAATGGGATAGAGTGACTACGGATTTTGTGATGGGACTTCCACTTACTCAGAAGAAACATGATACAGTTTGAGTTATTATGGATAGATTGACAAAGAGTGCTCACTTCCTACATTTTAGATCAGATTATAGTTTGAAGAAATTGGCAGATATGTGTATTGGTGAGATAGTTAAACTACATGGTGTGCTAGTATCCATTGTATCTGATAGGAATCCAAGATTGACATCTAGATTTTGGAGTAGTTTGCAAAAAGCCTGAGAAACTAGATTGAATTTTAGTACTGCATTCCATCCTTAGACAGATGGTCTGTCTGAGAGAGTTATTCTTATATTGGAGGATGTGCTTTGAGCTTGAAGGTAGCTAGGAAAAATATTTGCCTTTGATGGAATTTGATTACAATAGCAATTACCAGACCAGTATTGGAATGCCTCCATATGAAGCCTTATATGTTAGAAAATGTAGAACACCTTTATGTTGGGATGAAGTAGGTGAAAGACAATTACTAAATCCTGAGATTATCTAGCAGACAGAAGAAAAGATTAAAGCAATTAAAGAAAGATTGAAAGCAGCTACTGATAGGCAAAAAACATGTGGATTTGAAAAAAGAGATGGAGTACAATGTAGGTGATAAAGTATTTCTAAAGGCTTCTCCATGGAAACGAGTAATGAGATTTAGAAGAAAAGGAAAATTGAGTCCTCGTTTTATAGGACCTTATGAAATACTTGAGAGAATTGGTCCATTGGCATATAGATTAGCTTTACTCCATAGCTAGATAAAATTCATAATGTTTCTCATGTTTCTATGCTATAGAGGTATAGATTAGATCCATCTCACATATTGCCATTGGAGTCAGTCGAGGTTAATCTTGACCTCACATATTGCTCAAATGCGAAAATTCTGAATTACTTAAATATTTAAAGAATAAAGCATGAATACTACATCTTAATGCTTCAGTTGCATTCCTAAGGTAGTGTATGAGTATACATTGTGTAGTATGAAATTAATGTGAATATTAATTTCAAGCTACAATTTTTGAGAGAAAGAGAATTGAGGAAAGTGCAATTGCTAGAGAAGTAAGGCTAGGGGAACCTTCTAGTTTAGGTTTGTGTACTATTATTTTTCCTACTCTTATTTAAATAAAATGAAAGTGATTTTGTAAAAATATATTTAATGGATTTGATTTATAAATGAGAAGGAAAATGTTTGAATGAAGGCTTGATAGCTTGTTAATTTAGCAAAAAATATCATTTGTTTGATTATTGTCTATGGGTGATTTTTGGTTAAAATTGAGATTTTTCACTTGGTTTTCATATTTCCCATAGGATATGCTAGATTCGTTGAAAAGGAAGCCTTGGAGATTAATTCCTTGAAGTTTTTTATGAAGCTATCAAGTTAGAGCTAAGTCCTTAAAAAGCCTTTGGAAGTTTTTGGTTAGCGTTTAGGCAACCACAGAGAGATCAGTCCAAGGGAGAGAAAAGCTATTGGAAGTTTTGCATAGTGCTTGGGCAAGCGCTATGGGGTTGGGTTTGGAGCTGAGAGAAAAGCTACTGGAAGTTTTTGAATAGAACTTGGGCAAGCGCTAGAGAGATGCGACCTAAACTTTTACAGAATCTTGTCAGATACAAGAAAATCTTTTAAAGTGCAAGATAACCCATTTTTAAGGGATTTAGCAGATACTCAATTAAATATTTTAGATTCTTTCCGGAAGATATTTATTTTTAGGATTTCTTTTCTCCTCTATATATAGGATTTTAAGGATTGTAAAAGGGATCCCCCTCCTAATTATATTTTCCAATAGAGCAGTAGTATTCTTTTATTTTATTCCTCGTGTTTTTCATAGCTATGAGCAGCTAAGCTTACTATTTTCAGTCAATGGTTGATTTCAAGTAGGGATTCCTCAAGATTGTGAGATCTAAATATGATAAGTTTATTCTTTAAATTTGATTGGCTATTGTGTGTTTTTTGAATTTATGAGAAACTCCATCTCTATTGTTTTCTTTTTGTTTGTTCAATAAGGGCCCATTGTTCAATTTAATAGGAAAACATATAGCTATCAATAAAATTGAGATTTGTATTGTATAACTGAATTGAATAAGTAGTGAATAATATAATTTGATTGTGACCATGTGATAACAACAAAATATGCATGTATTTTACCATTTATTTCAATTAAATTTAGCTTCATTTTGAATATTAAAATAAGAATAAATATCCATTTCACGTGATTTTCTCTCTCTATTGAATTATCACATGGACTACACTAATATTTGCTATTTTGAGCAAAAATGGACCACATATAACCCATTTGGTATCAAACTAAGGAAAACAAGGCTATTGAAGCCTTATAGATATTGAAGCCCAATTCATGTCCCTGAAAAGCCTAAGAAGCCCAAGTTTAACATTCAGAAATTCAAAAGAAAGAATTGTGAAAAGTTGATCAACATAGACAGTTGAGAACCAAGCATGAAGTGAGCTGCAAAACAACCTCCTGCCAGATCGTTTGGATCGAAACGTTACAACTTTGACAAGAGCATTGTATCTAGCCTTGTGAGCAGTCTCTTTCAATATTTTACATTTACTTTTTGCATGGTGGAGAGCAGCTTGACAGGCTCAAGTTGTGCAAGTTGACATAAGAGGACGTGGAGAAACAAATGTCAATTAAAGATTTCACCGATCAACCAAAGAAAAGAAGAAAGCAACGTGGAAAAATCTGGACCAGACAAAAGAACCTTCAAAATGATTGTTTGATAGATCACTTAAACCAAAACTGCAACATTTTGGAGAAACAACGTGCCTGGTTCAATGCATCTAATTATTTTATTACTTTCTTTTCTTCACATAGGTGGTGGAGACAGTCTTTGCAGACTCAAGTTGAGCAAGTGGACATGGATGATGTGGACCAATAGGAACAAATGAAGGAAGTCTATATAAACAAAAAAGAAAGAGATCAAATGGGTTGGACATTTTGAACTCTTCTTTGGCACTTGTTGACATAAGGAAGAAGAGGGATAAGTGACCAATCACACTTCAGCAAAGAAAATAGTGAGAGAGTCATTGGATTTAGTTAGTATTATTTCACATACAAAAGACACTACAAGAAAAATAAAGTTTAGCAACTGAATTTTAGCATCAAACTTTATCCGATGCTAATTAGCAACCGTTTAGCAAGGGATAACAACAGTTTAAAAGTGAAAAACAAATTCAAAATTCAACGACGGATTAGCAATAGATTAGTCACAGAAAATTAGCAACGGATTATAGCCGCAGCTAATACAATGCTAATTAATGCGATAAATAATAACGGGTAAATGGGTAACAGATTAACAATGGATAGATAATGAAGTTTAGCATCGGATTTTTATTCTGATGCTAAATTTGAAGAGAAATGAATTACTAACAGATTAGCATGGGAGTGACAACAGAGATATTTAACATCAGATTTGATATCCGTTGCTAAATGTGACAGCATAAACTCCGTCTAATTGCAACGGATTAACATCCGATTAGTAAGGTGAAATTTATTTGTATATTTGTAACGGATTAGCAAGAGAAATTATTAGAAAGGAATTAACAATGAAATTTATAAATTATCTAATTATTTATTATTATTTTTAGAAATAGATAAAAATACTAATTTTTATATTTTTTATTTATAAAATATTAAGAATTCTCAAAATTATTAAATATTTTGATTAATTAAAATGAAAATATAAATATTCTCTAATTATATATAAGTAAGATTTATTATTTATAAATCCAAAATAATATTTTTATTCTTTAAAAATTTGAAAACTAATTATTATAATTATTGAAGAATTAATTAAAAAGAGAAGAACTTAAATTAACGCTTCTAAAATTAAATAAGAAAAAAAAAGAAAAAAGAAAAAAAAGAAAGCAACAACTAGAGATGATAATTTTACTCCATTCATTGGGATAGTCGACTAAATACCTTAAAATATAGGATGCACCAGAATGACCCGGTGCATTCTAGAAACCATACATTTTAATTTATTTTCTCTCCTTCCTCTCCATGTCGCACACGTTCTCTTCTCTTTCTTTTTCTTTCTCTTCTTTCTCTCTTCTTCTTCTTCTTCTTCTCTCTCTTCTCTCTTTAGCTTTTCAGTCGCAGCAGCAGTAGCAGCGACAACACCAGCGACGCTCACTGCGTCGCGCCACAGCTCCAGATTCTTCCTTCGCGCCGCGCTGCTCCTGGCTTCTTCCTCCTAGCGCGAGTCCGGCCACCATCAGTAGCAGTGCCTCTCGTCTCACGGCCGCCCAACCACTGCAACTGGTCCTTCTGCGACAAACCCAGCGGCAATCCTTGCCTCCTCACGCTCGATTCCGGTGATCCAGTCACCAGCCGCTCGATGTTCAGCCCTTTGACGCAATCTTATTTCCGATCTACGCAATCCAACCTCGATCTCAACCACTTGATCAATCTTAGTCATGATCTGGCCTACGATCGTCTCTCCGGCAGTACTTTTGGACTGTGATTTGTGTGGGTACTGAAAATTTGTTCCCAGAAATTATTAGTTAAGTATATAATTATTAATTGAGTGTGAAGTAATATTATTGTGACTGTTGATTTAAATATATAATTTAAATTAATTATATGATTTAATAATATAATAATAATAATAATAAGACACGAATTTTGAATTTATTATATGTTTAATATGTTCTTAATTAGTTTTATTAACAAATTGATTATCATATAAATATTTTGCTTTGTTGATACTAGTGTAAATAGGGAAGAGAAATTAAAACATTATTAGCAGTTTAACAATGAATTAATAATAGATTTGCATTGCATTTTTTTATAATTTGGCAACAAATAGGGCAATGAATTAGCGGCGGGCTCTTACAGCAAGTCAAAAAACAGCATGTAAAAAATATTAGCAATCGATTTAGAAGCTGAATTATATGACAATGAAATTCACAATGGATTAACAATGATATTTTATGATATATTGATGCATTATAGCATAGGAATTAGCAATGAAAAAAAATAGTAAAATTAGCGATAAAAGTTTCATAGCTTAGCAATCGAAATATCCAATGTTAATTTAGCATCAGATAAAAAGTTTGATGCTAAATTATTATTAGTATCGCGATACTTAGCATGGGAATTCATCCGAAGTTAATCTGTTGCCAACAGATTCTTCAAGTTTAGCAACGAAATGAGCCATTGCTAAGCGACATATTTTTTTGCAATGAGAAGGAGACAGCCGTTAGCCAAGCTTAAATGTCGAGCTCAGCGTCTATCAATTAAATAATCCTAAGTTTATTATTCATGGCTTTTATCCATTTAATGAATTTTATTTATGTTAATTTATTTGTAATAATATTAGCTAAATATTTATGTTATGAGATTTATTTATTAATTTAAAATGAAATTTTAAATAGTATAATTTATGTTCTATGTTTAACTTTTAATTTAATATGTTGAACTTAATGCATATAAATATGTTAGGGCCCATATTTATATGATATTAGATCTATTTGAACAGATTGAAATATTGAATTAAAATTTCTTTCTAGACCTAGAAATAGGCTAGATTCTCTAAGGATAGTTTAATGAATTAAAATTATGTTAGGCTATAAAAATAGAAATACATAACTTGAATAGTTCAATTGAGTTTGAAAGAGGATCCTGGATACTTTAGGTTAATTCTCCTCTACAAATTGACATAACGTTTTAATCATATTAAGCTATAAAAATAGATGTCATATGATTGTGGCGGTTCATTTGAACTCGAAAGAGGATTATGGGCTCCACAAGTTAATTATTTAGGGTTTGCACCCAAGAATAAATAGAAACCCATAACTAGACCAACTTTATAATTATTTGCTGAATTTATATTTTATTATTTTCACTTGCTTATTTTAATTAAAATTTATTTAATTTAATTGTATTTTAGTTTAGTTCAAACACTATTTAATTTCGGTCTTTCTAATAATTGTCGAATGTAAAAAATTAATAGTCTATTCCTCAATTTCTGTGGGACGATGATCTTTTTTACCACTTGTACGACCCGTATATTTGTGGAACACGAACGAACTCTTTGTAATCTAGAGGCAGCACGAATAAGTTTTTGGCACCGTTACCGGAGATTGGTGTTAGAATAGATATTAGTTTAATTGTAAGACAATTAATTAGGATTGTTTTTTGGTTTTCATAAAAAAATTTTAATTTAATAAATAAATTTGAAAAAAAGAAAATTCAAATTCACGTTTATGTTGAGCACGTCTTAACGTTGCGCATTTTCAAAACAAAAAAATATTTTATTTCTTTTATTTATTAATTTCCGTTTATTTTTCTCTTTTCTTGTCAAATCTTATTTTGAATTTTATTTTATTTTTCTCTTTTTCTTAATTGACTTATTTAAATCTCCTTTTTATTTCTTTCTAGTTATTTAATTTAATCTGATTATTTTAAAATTTTTATTTTATTTTCTTTTCTTTTTCTTTTTCATTTTTTTAATTCTTTTTAATTTCTTTTACCTAATTTATTAATTTAATTTTCAAAAATATATTTTAAATTCTTACTTATTTATTTTTTCTTTTTTTCTTTAATTATTTTGGTACACTTATTTTATTTTATTTTTCTTTTTTTATTTAAATATTATTTCTTTTAATTAATTAAAATTTAATTTTTTTAAAAAAAAATCTTTTCTTTCTTTTCCTCATCACGTAGCAGACTAATCTTTTATGCTAAAATCAAGAAGTGTAAACTTAATACCTCTTGATTTAGAAATTAAAAGAACAACTCGCGCTTTGAGAAAAGAAAATCCGAAGTATCTGAGAGGAAGGCGTAGCCCTATATCGAGTAGAAGTGTAAACACAATTTTAGGAGGAGTTGAACTAGCAGACCAACCGGAGATTCTTGAACTGAACCAAGTTAGAGTTGAGATTGAAAATCAACAACAACAACTGAACGAGATGGCTGAAGAAAGAACTTTGTGGGATTTGAACGTTCTTAATCCCGAAGGAGCACAACCAGCTGTCGTAAGACCGGCAGTAGCAACCAACAATTTCGAGATGAAGATCCCAATGTTCACATCACCACATTTCTAGAGATTTATGACACACTGAAGATAAATGGCACGTCAGATGAAGCAATCTGATTGAAGCTATTTCCTTTTTCATTGCGGGATAGAGCAAAACTTTGGTTACACTCTATGTCTGCTAGGTCATTCACCAATTGGGATAAATTGATTCGTGCTTTTCTTCAAAAATATTTCCTGCCTAGTAAGACTACAAGGTTGAGGAAAGAAATTTCTAATTTTTGAATAAAGGAAGACGAGACATTGTACGAAGCATGAGAAAGATTCAAAGACATTCAAATGTCAGTGTCCACATCATGAATTTGAGAAGTCAGCTTTAGTGCAACAATTCTACAATGGAGCAACACCAACAATTCGAAGTGCACTAGACGCTGCTGCAGCTGGATCATTTTAAAAAAAAAAAGAATCTCTGAAGGTTATGGATTATTAGAAGAAATGGTAACTAGTAGCTATCGGTGGAACAAGGATAGAAGTACAATGAAGAAGGTAGCAGGACTACTAGACGTGGATGGATTGACGCTTTTGACTGCAAAGTTTGATGCACTTACCAAGAAATTAGACAACTTGAATGTGAATGCAGTAGCAACTCCGCCAATGGGATGTGAAGTTTGCAGGAACATTAGTCATACAGGAATGGAGTGTCAGTATGGAACAAATGAGTATACAGTGGAACAAGGAAGTTATATTTGGAATAATTACCAACCAAGACCTTGAGGTAACCCATTCTCAAATACCTACACACTCAAGTGGAGAAATCATCCAAATTTTTCATGGTCAAAT
This sequence comes from Jatropha podagrica, assembly GCA_947857235.1. Classification (NCBI taxonomy): domain Eukaryota; kingdom Viridiplantae; phylum Streptophyta; class Magnoliopsida; order Malpighiales; family Euphorbiaceae; genus Jatropha; species Jatropha podagrica. The sequence continues at coordinate 17,662 of CANUEP010142791.1, read as the reverse complement.
CAATAAAACCTAACTCCTAGACCTACCTTGAATAACAATTCGAGACCACCACCACCTGAATTTCAAAAGCAAAATACTCAACCCTTTTAGAATCCACAGCCTTACCCAAATCCAACATCCAATCTTGAGGCCATGTTTGAAAGCTTTTTATAGAATCAGAAGCAAAGAGTTGAAGCACAAGATGAGCTTATCAGAAAATTGATCAACTCACAACTCATCAGAAGATGATAGAGCAACAAATTGCACAACAAGCTAGCTATTCGAATTCTAAAGCTTATGGGAAGCTTCTGAGTCAACCAATTTCAAATCCAAAAAAGCAATGTAATGCAATGGGTCTGAGGAGAGGGAAAGCTCTAGAAGAACCAAAACTAAGAGAACAAGAAGAAGGGTTTGCCGAGAAATAACCAATGAACTTGGAAGAAGAATCTGAGTCTATAGAGGAAAAGAAAAAGAAGGAAGAATAATTGAAGAGATTGAGAGAAGAGGATGTACAGAGGAGGATGAAAGCTTTTGAACCTCTAGTTCCATCTCCCTAAAGATTGAGGCAAGCGAACCTTGATAAGCAATTTGGCAAATTTTTTTAGATGCTTAAGCAGTTGTATGTCAATATCCCTTTTACGGACATTGTCACTCCAATGCCATCATATGCCAAGTTCTTAAAGGAGATATTAACGAAGAAGAGGAAATTGGGAGAATGCGAAACAATAGTAGTCACTGAAGATTGTAGTGTTGTAATTCTAAATAAACTACCACCAAAGTTGAAAGATTCTGGTAGTTTTTCCATACCATGTGAAGTAGGAGCTATGAAGATTGACAAGGCTCTATGTGATCTTGGGGCAAGTGTGAGTCTTATGCCGTTGTCTATTTTCAAGAAGCGTAATATTGGAAAACTGAAGCCCACCAAGGTAATTTTACAACTTCTCAATCAATCAGTCAAAAATGTAGTCGGAGTAGTCGAAGATGTGCTGATTAAGGTTGGCAACTTCTATATTCCAGTAGAATTTGTGGTGCTAAAAATGGACAAAGATGTACACATTCCAATCATTCTGGGTCGACCTTTGCTAGCTATAGCCAGAGCACTGATTGATGTGAAAGAAGGAAAGCTTACATTGAAAGTCGGTGATGAAGAAATCAATTTTAATCTATTTGAAATGATGAAACAACCAGCCAGAATTTCTGAATGCATGCGAGTTGATGTGATAGACGAAGTGGTGATAGAATTATTTAAAGAAACATGCACCGACTTGCTAAATTCCTATCTCAAGGACGTTAAGGAGATGGAAGAAGTGGAAGAAGAGACACAAAGCTTTATACTGAGAAGTTTCCAGACCAAAGGCGAAAAATAGCTTTATCCAAATCAGTTTGATAAAATGGAGGAAGCACCACAGGTAGAATTTAAACTTTTACCTCCTGGATTAAGGTACGCATTTCTTGGCCAAAACTCTACATTTCTTGTAATTATAAATCTTCATTAAATGCTAATTAGGAAAATTTTTTGTTGAATCTGCTTAGAAAACACAAGATATTAGGATACAATATACATGACTTGAAAGGCATAAACCCTTCCATATGCACACATAGGATACTAATGGAGGAAGGATTTAAACCTTCAATTGAACCTCAACGAAAATTGAATCCTAATATGAAAGAAGTAGTCAAGAAAGAAATAACCAAGTTGCTAGACGTAGGCATAATATATCTTATCTCAGATAGTCCATCGGTTAGTCCAATCCATGTAGTACCAAAGAAGGGAGGTATTACTGCAGTTAAAAATGAGAATGATGAAACTCTAGCAACTAGGACAATTACGGGATGGCGTATGTGCATTGACTATAGGAAATTGAATAGCACCACTCATAAAGACCATTTCCCATTGCCATACATTGATCAAATCTTAAAAAGTTTAGTTGGTCACTCATATTTTTGTTATCTTGATGGCTTTTCTACTTTCTATCAAATTTACATTCATCCATTAGACTAGGAAAAAACCACATGTACTTGTCCTTATGGCACATTTGCTTTTAGATGAATGCCCTTTGGACTCTGTAATGCACCTACCACATTTCAAAGATGCATGACTACTATCTTTTCTGATTTTGTCGAAGAGACCATGGAGGTATTTATGGATGATTTTTCTATATATGGAACTTCTTTTGGTAATTGTTTGACCAATCTGTTAGAAGTCTTAAAACGTTGTGAAGAGGTAAATCTTGTCTTGAATTGGGAAACGTCTCACTTTATGATATAAGAAGGAGTAGTTCTTGGACACGTTGTCTCTGAAAAAGGAATCGAGGTTGATAAAGCAAAGGTGGAAATCATCAAGAAAATGCCGCCACCATCCTCAGTAAAGGAGATTCAAAGTTTTCTAGGGCATGCAGGATTTTACCGACGGTTTATAAAATATTTTTCCAAGATTTCTAAACCCTTGTGCAATCTTTTAATTAAAGATATTCCATTCATATTTTACAAGGATTGTTTAGAATCTTTTTGTAGGTTGAAAGAATCTTCGATATTGGCCCCGATTATTCAACCACCAGATTGGAGTCTCCCTTTTGAGATTATGTGTGATGCAAGCGATTATACAGTAGGAGCTATACTCAGACAAAGGAAAGACAAAGTCGTATGCTATTTACTATGCCAGTAGAACTCTTGATGGAGCACAAATGAATTACACCACCACAGAAAAGGAGTTTCTAGTAGTAGTATGGGCATTGGATAAGTTCAGAGATTATTTGTTTAGATCAAAAGTGACCATTTACATAGATCATGCAGCTATTAGATACCTAATAGCAAAGAAAGATGCAAAGTCGAGATTGATTCCATGGGTGCTACTTCTACAGCAATTTGACTACGAGATCAAAGATAAGAAAGGAGTAGAGAATGTAGTAGCTGATCATCTGTTCAATGTCAAGCAAGAAGATGACGTTGGTGATGACATGAATTTTCCAATTGATGACTCATTTCCTACAAAACAAATGTTCGTTGTGCACAATAACAAGGTACCATGGTTTGCTGATTTTATTAATTACCTTGTGTGTGGGATTATTTCGCCTGATCTGAGCTACAATTAGAAGGAGAAGTTCTTCACCGAGGTAAGGAATTACTTTTGGGAGGAACCCTTATTGTACAAGAAAAGCGGAGATCGAATAATGAGAAGGTGTATACTGAAAGAGGAAGTCCAAGCAGTACTGTTTCATTGTCATTGTCGCCTTATGGAGGACACTTTGGAACAGCTAAGACGACTGCTAAAGTATTACAAGCAGGATTTTTCTGGCCGACGCTCTTCAAGGATGCGAGGAGTTTTGTAATTTCTTGCAATAGGTGCTAGGGGATGGGAAACGTGTCTAGAAGAGATGAAATGCCACTGCATGGGATTTTAGAAGTCGAAATATTTGATGTGTGGGGCTTAGACTTCATGGGACCCTTCCCGATGTCTCACTTAAACTAGTACATTTTGTTATTAGTCGACTATGTTTCCAAATGGGTAGAAGTAGTTGCAGCACCAACTAATGATGCAAGAGTGGTAGTAAAATTCTTGAAGAAATTTATACTCACCAGATATGGAGCGCCGAGAGTTCTATGGAGGAACCCATTTTTGCAACGAATCATTGGAGACACTTTTGAAGAAATATGGGGTCACACATAAAGTAGCAATGCCTTACCATCCGCAAACCAATAGATAAGTGGAGATATCAAATCGGGAAATTAAGAGCATCTTGCAGAAATTTTGCAAGGAAAGATTGGGCTATAAAGCTAGACGATGCTTTTTGGGCTTATAGGACAACCTATAAAACTCCGATTGGAATGTCTCCTTTGAGACTTATTTTTAGAAAACCATGTCATTTACCTTTTGAGCTAGAGCACAAGGCCTACTAGGCAATAAAAACTCTAAATTTTGACATGAAGGCAGCGGGTAGAAAAAGATTGCTACAGTTGAACGAGATGGAAGAATTGAGACGGGACTCGTACGAAAATGTAAAAATCTATAAAGAAAGGATGAAAGCCTGGCATGACAAGCACATACGAAGAAAAGTTTTCAAAGAAGGAAACCATGTGCTGTTGCTCAACTCGCATTTATGATTTTTTTCGGGCAAATTAAAATCGCGATGGTCTGGTCCTTTTTGAGTGGTACGAGTATTCCCTCACGGAGTTGTTGAAGTATGGAGCGAGGATACTGGGAATTTCAAAATCAATGGGCAAATATTGAAGCCCTACTAAATTCTAGAAGAACTTCGAGGAGAAAAATTTCTCCTTGACTGATCCACTCCAATAATCACCAAGGGAGAGGTCAAGCTAATGATTGAAAATTAGTGCTTATTAGAAGGCAATCCAAATATATATATATATACATAACAGTAACATGATTTGAATTTGTGGGCAATGAGCAGAGCTGATGTCATGAGGTATTAAATGAAATTGATGAGGTGGAGGACACATGTCACACATGAAGGAATGGGTTACATGCGAAAGGCATTGCATGCACGAGAAGACCATCTAGTGGATCATCTCGCAGGACATCAGGCCACAACCAACAATAGTTGTACAAAGCTGCTTTCCAGGTGTGCATTTTCTATTCACTTAAGTGCAATGTGTCAATTTTTCTTTTTCAATTAATGGACACCTTTTCTAGCATGCAACCTCACTTTAAACACTCTACTCACCTCTCTGATAGCTTGTCAATTTAGCATAAAATGTCATATGTTTGATTATTGTCTATGGGTGATTTTTTGGCTAAAATGGAGATTTTTCACTTGGTTTTCATATTTTCCATAGGAAATGCTAGATTCGTTGTAAGGAAGCTTTGGAAATCAATTTCGTGAAGTTTTTAATGAAGCTGTCAAGTTGGAGCTAAGTTCTCAAAAAGCTACTGGAAGTCTGTGGTTAGCGCTTGGACAAGCATAGAGAGAGATCGGTTCAGGAGAGAGAAAAGCTGCTGGAAGTTTTTGCATAGCACTTAGGCAAGCACGATGGAGTTAGGATTGGAAGAAAGAGAAATGCTATTGGAAGTTTTTGCATAGCACTTGGGTAACTGCTATGCAGTCAGCCCCACAGCTGAGAGAAAAGCTACTGGAAGATTTTTAATAGCGCTTGGGCAAGCGCTAGAGAGACGCGATCTAAACTTTTGTAAATCTTACTAGATGCGAGAAAATCTTCTAAAGTGCGAGTTGACCCATTTTTTAAGGGATTTTGCAAATACTTAACTAAATATTTTAAATTTTTAAAAGATATTTTATTTTTAGGGATTTCTTCTCTCCTTTATATATAGGATTTGAAGGATTTAAAAGGGGATTTCATTTTTATTATTACTACTTTTAGAATAGCTCTGCAGTTTATTTTTATTTCATCGTGTTCTTCACAGCCATGAGCAGCTTAGTTCAATATTTTCAGTCAACAGTTGATTTCAAGTAGGGATTCTTCACAATTGTGAGATCTAAATACAATAAGTATATTCTTTTAATTTGATTGGCTTTTGTGTATTTTCTAAATTTATTAGAAATTCCATCTCTATTTGTTTTCTTATTATTTGTTCAATAATGACCCATTGTTCAATCTAATAGGGAAGCATATAGCTATCAATTAAGTTGAGTTTCGTATTGTCTAACTGAATTGAACAAGTAGCAAATAGTATAATTTGATTGTGTCCAGGCCTTCGAATTATATTATGGAAACCCACAATCTATTTTAAATGAATTATGCTTGTAAGTTTGTTGAAGAGGGCAGGGTCCTAGTTTTTATTGCTGCTAGTGAATTAAATTTTATCGCTTGTTTAGGGTTGATTGCTAGTTAAGGATTATTCTAGTGCTTGTCTATTTAGTCTAATATTATGGAAGGATTTTTCGGAGGTGCTTGTCTAAAGATTATAACTTGTCAGTTTTTTGAATTATAGAACTATTTTTGTATCAATGATCAATCAAGAGAATCTCGTGCTATGAATCACCCTTGGCTGAATCATTCCCATTATTATTCAATTCATTACTTTCTGTTACTTAATTAATTTTCAATTTCTACTTTGATTCAAATCCCTCCTTTCTATTTGTTATTTTACCAACTGGTTTCAACTTAAAAATAAGCTTTTGTTAGTCTATAGGGTTCGACCCTTCTCACCCTATCTAAAAATTTATTTAGATTAGGAAGAGTAGGAATTATTTTTTGTGGTCTCGACACCCATCAAATTTTGGCACCATTGCTGGGAACTAATTTAATCTGATTTCTTATTTTGATGACCAGATCTGAACATGCTAATTTAGATTTTGATCCAGAAATTGAGAAGAGAGCCCGTGCATTAAGGACAACAACAAGATAGCGAAAGAAATAAGCAGCCACGAATTCACACTTCCTTCAAATGAGCCAGCATATGAACTTTCAGCATAATCCGTTGGAGAAGGAGCTAAATCTAAAGGAGAATATGCCATGGCTAAAGAATAGACAGTGAGATAGTTACACGCACCTTCGGTGGAGCAATAACCCCTTTACATTACTTATCCAGCTCTAGAAGTGGCGTTTAAGCTGAAATCAAGTTTAATACACCTACTTCCCATCTTTCGAGGGTTGAAGAATGAAGACCCCAAAAAGCACCTGAGGGAGTTTCATGTAGTGTGCTCAAGTGTGAGACCGCAAGGAGTAACAAAAGAACATATGAAGTTGAGGGCATTTCCATTTTCTTTGTAGGATGCCGCTAGGGAGTGGTTATTCTATTTGCCCTCAAGATCCATCAAATCATGGGAGGATATGGTCTGACTTTTCCTGGAGAAATATTTTTTAGCCACAAGAGCAGCTTTGATTCGAAGGGAAATCAATGGCATCGAGAAAAAGGATGTGGAAACACTCCATGACTATTGGGAGAGATTCAAGCGACTTTGTGCAAGCTGCTCGCAACACGAAATTATGGAACAATCTCTTATTAAGTATTTCTATGAAGGAATGCTGGATTTAGAGAGAAGAATTATTGATGCAGCAAGTGGAGGAGCTCCTGTCAACAAAACCCCTCAATAAGCTTGAGAAATTATATCTACCATGGCTGCTAATACTCAACAATTTGGGAAACGTCAAGACGTGTCAAGGAGAGTCAATCAGGTAAGTGATTCTAACATTGAGTAAAAACTTAATGAGCTAACAACAAGTATGGTTCAAAATATTGCTATAGGTATGTATCATCAGGCTAAAGTGTGTGGAATCTGTGCTTACCATGGACACACGACTGACATGTGCCCGACGTTACAAGAAGGCAATCAAGAACAGGTAAATGCTGTAGGCAGATTTCCTGGCCAGCCTCAATGAAAGCATCATCCATACTTAAACACATACAACCCAGGATGGAGGGATCATTCGAACTTCAGCTATGGAGGAAGGCCACAAAACACGCAATAGTTTCATTATATGCCACAACAGTAGCACCCTCAAGCAAGCTCTAAATCAGGTATTTCTCTTGAAGATATAGTAAAGTCACTTGCTACTAACACTCAACAGTTCCAGCAAGAGACAAGAACCAGCATTCAGAATTTGAAGAATCAAGTCAGTCAACTAACTACTTCTCTAAGCAAATTGAAGTCGCAAGGGAAGCTACCTTCTCAAACCATTGTCAACCCCAAGCAAAATGTGAGTGCAGTCACTTTGAGGAGTGGGAAGGAGCTGGTGGCCCCCAAATCCAAAGAAGGGAAGTAACAATTCAAAGAAAGAAATTGAAGGAGAGATAGAGATAACACAGATTGAGAACTCAGAATTGTGCTTGCCCAAGCATCCTGTAATGGACTATTTTTTTAGTGTCGTTAATAGTGATTCACTAATCTGTGAATAGTACCATTGGTTCGGGACTCGGTATTATTTTGGTCCGAAAAAATTACTATGAGTGTCTAATATTTTTGGAGCATGTTTGCATGATTTAGGTGGGTAGAAAATATTTTATGAACATTTTTGGATAATTGCGACAACTAATGAATATTATTTTTAATGCGGTATATTAAGGAACAAATGAGGGATTATTTTTATGGAATTAATTTAATTAATTTGTGGAGTTAAATAATATTTGAAAGAGAATTATTTGATGAATATTTAAAGCCATTGGATAAGATTACCTAGGACTTGATCATAGCCCTTGATTTAGCATAAAATAAGAAGTCAAGTTTGACTTTTCCACCTAAATTTACCACTCACCAAGCAACACCCACATCTTCTTCCACCTTCTCCACGCCACTTCTTCTTCCTCCATTTTCTTTTATTTTTCTACCATAAATTACCACTAAAACACCTAATTAAATCATAGAATAGTGATTAATCCTTAAGAACTAAGTAGTTGAAGTTGAAATTGGGCATTAAAAGCTAAGAGAATTGAAGTTGCCATTGAAGAGGTAAGTTGTGAATTTTGAGTTTTATGATTTGATGAGTAGAATTCTAGGATTAGACATGAAATTAATGCATTAAATCATGCTCCATCTATCTTGTGTGTTAATTTTTGATTTTGATGAATATTTTTCCTACTTTAAAGAAATGGGAGAACCTTCAAGCAAAGGGAAAGGAAAAGCTAAGGAGTGAAGCTTTTTAAGCTTCCTAAGGCTTAATTGAGAGGTTAGTGCAATGATACTTGAATTCCCTTTCAATTTATCAAGTTTTCAATTTTTAGGTTTTGATTGATTTTTGAGAATGTGTGTAAATTGAGTTGGGAAATTGTTGTTTGATGATTTTATTGTGGTTTTCCATGATTTAAAAGCATGAAAGAATGCCTGAATGAGAAGAGGAACCTCTCCTCCCTCTTCTCTCAAGTGTGGCCGAACCTTCCTTAGAGGAAGGACTTGGACTTTTGTTGTTGTTTTTAACTTCCTTTAATTATGAATGAGCTTTGAAATGAGTTTTCCTAAGGTTTATGGAATTCGTTTGGAAAGAAACCATTTCCTCCTTATTTTGAAAGGATGGTCGAACCCTCCTTAGGTGAAGGGTCGTTTTGTTTTCTTGATTTTTAAGTTTGATTTTAACTTAAATGAGTTTGTTATTAAGGAATTTGTTGGTGGTTGAGATTTCTCTTTTGAATTTTGGTGTTTAAATATTTTAGTAAGACTTAAAGAAGGTTTTGAAAATACTAAGAGGATTTTATGGTTAATTATTTTGAGAAATGAATTTTATGTTTTTGAGAAGTGAGTTTAAGTTGATATTTAGTATTTTTAATGGAGGTATCATGAAAGTAAGGTTTTTGTTTGAAACATGACTTGATTTTGTTGGATTTTACAAGTTGTAAGTAAAGGTATTTTGAAATAATAAGTGCTAATTTTAAAATTTTTTGGATAAGGATTGGTGAATGAAAAATGAGATTATTTGTGGGAGAATACATTTATTTTGGGCTCTACTATACATGATTGAAATGTGGTATGATGAGATGTATTGCAATATGTGAGCATGTTGGGGTTATCAGCCCTTATAAATAGGCGAACGCGCTTATTATTTGTGGTAGTGCTTGCACTGGCCACGGTAGCGCTTTCATAGGCCACGATTATGTGATTGGTGGGTGGTGCTTTCATAGGCCATGGTGGCGCTCCCATAGGCCATAATTGTGTGATTGGTGGGTGGCGCTTTCATAGGCCATGATCGAATCTACTTACATTCATTCGGTATTGGTACAAGCTTTAATAAAAAAGGAGAATTTTATTTTGTTATAAAGAAACTGGAAACATATTGGTATTTGTCATATTTCTTGTTTATATTGAGTTGGGTATAAATTTTTAAGGTGTGAATTTATTTATGGTTTTTTGAAATATTCGGATTTAACTAGTACGCCTTCCATGCTTAAAATATATTTGATTTAAGATTTGTTACTTTGCATTTCTTAGTTATTTAAATTTATAATCTTTTAGCACCACTAAGCCTTCCACTCAGCGCGTTGATTTTTATCATGCGCAGGTTGTGTGCTTTAGGGACTACTCAAAGACTGAAAGGGGCAGCATCAGAGTAGAAGTATAGCTTTTGGGTAGGACATGTAATGAATTATGGCATGTATGGACTTAATGTAAACAATATTGGAGTTGTAAATATTGAGATTATAATTAATGTGATTGGTGGATATTTTAAATACTATTATTTGATTATATGTATGGTGTATGGATGATAATATATATTTTCTTGAAATGAATGGGTTTATAATATTGATGAAAGAACCTAAGTAAAATGGATGAATATTTAGAAGTGCTTATGACATATTGTGTTGCATTGGAGTTTTGGGGTTTGGAGAAATTATATTGGAAGTGTGTATATTTTCTTTGTGTGGCAAGTTAATTTTTAGGGGAAACTGTTGCGAAATTTTCATAGGAATTTTCTTAAACTTGATTTTTAAATTTTTAATAGCTTGCCTCCTTATGAAAAATCTAACCACTCCTAATATGTGATATAGAGTTAGTAGGTGATATAAGACGGTGCTCCGGCATCGAATGTGGTATCAGCCATCTGGTTTTCCAGGATTAGGCGACGGGTGTTATATTTAGTGGTATCAAAGCATAGGTTTAGCTGATTCTAGGATTTATGATTTGGTGTGAGAGTTATTTGATTTGGAGTAATTATATAAGTGATTTAAGTGAAATACATGCCATATTAGTCTGTTTTGGGAATTTCTCTCTAATGCGAACCTGTTGGTCTTTGTAGGTTGAGTTATGTCTCAGCATGTGTCTGATGAGGAGGTGGACAGTTATGCCCCTCCTGAGGGTGCAATGTTAAAGGGTGTGCCAGCTGGTTGTGCCGTTGGTAGTGTATTGGGTTCAAATGTAAAGCATGCCTCGGCTGCGCGGCAGGCTACTGTCGGTTATGCAGGGCCTAATCAAGGTGACCTTGTCCAACAGTAGCTAGTTGAATTTAGCCAGGTTGCGCAAGCAGTTCCCTAAGCTCCAGTCTCACTAGCCCTATTCTAGTTCATCCCCCTATTGAGAGGTTGAGGAGGTATGGTGCTGTTGATTTTATGGGTCGGAAGGATGATGATCCTTCTGTAGTAGAGTTTTGGCTCTGAGCTACAGAGAGTATTTTGGAGCAGATGCGGTCTACTCCTCGAGATAGATTGATCTGTGCTACTTCTTTGCTGAAGGAGGAGGCTTATTTATGGTGGGAGTTCGTGGTTAAGGTAGCTAGAGCTGAGGATGTGACCTGGGATTTCTTTCTCTCTAAGTTTCGGGAGAAGTATGTGGGGGAGCTATATACGAATCAGAGGATAGCAGAGTTTTTAGAGCTCAGACAGGGTCGGATGACCGCATCAGAGTTTGAGCGAGAGTTTCTGTGGTTGAGTAGGTACGACGCTAAGTTGATCCCCACTGAGGTAGATAGGTGTAAGCGGTTTAGGAAGGGACTATTGGATGAGTATAGGATGCACTTGACATCCCAGCCTCACACCACTTTGTCTTCGTTGTTGAAGGCTGCTTCTGAGTTGGAGATTATCCGGATGGAGAGACAGACTAGAGTTCAGAGGACTTAGTAGAGTAGTCAACTTAAGAGGTTCCAAAATGCTACGTCTAGGTAGACTGTGGGGGTCCAGCTTGCTAGTAAGAGGTTTAGAGGTGGACCATAAATGGGGGTCAAACCAAGTTAGAGAGTCGGATGGGGTTCATATGCGAGATCAGCTCCTCAAGCTACATCTATTGCCAGTGGCAGAGGTGTTGAATGGCCATGTTTACCAGCTTGCACCCAGTGTGGCAGGAGACATGTTGGGGAGCTTCAAGAGCTTGTTTTGGATGTGGATCCACCGAGCATATGGTCAAGGATTGTGCTTTGGTAGCTACTGGTACCGTTCAGCAGGTTGGGAGGCCAGCTCCTTATGTCCAGAGAGGCATAGGTAGAGGCCGTGGTGAGGCATATGCTACTGGGAGTTAGAGACCAGTATTTGAGATAGTGGATAAGCCAGAGGTTAAAGCACCGGCGAGGGCCTATGCTATCAGGACTAGGGAGAAGCAGGATGCTCCGGATGTCATTACAGGTACCTTTTCCATCTTCAATACTTTTGTACTTGCTTTGATTGATCCGGGCTCCACGCATTCATATATAATCATACATGAGGGTAAAGTGGGTAGTATGCATGTAGATAACTAGAGCACAGTGTTGAGGTCACTAGTCCCTTGGGTCAGAGTGTAGTAGTTGACCGGGTGTATAGAGATTGCCCTTTAGTCATTCACGGGCATGCATTCCTAAGTGATTTGATAGAGTTGCCCTTCTGGGAGTATGATGTGATCTTGTGTATGGATTGGCTATCACGACATGGGGTGATTGTGGATTGTAGGCATGAGAGGATTACACTCCAGACTCCAACTGGAGAGGAGATAGTAGTTGTGGGTGAGAGGAAGGATTATCTCTCAAACATTATCTTAGCCAGTACTGCTAGGAGGATGATACAGCATGGATGCGAGGCATTCTTAACATGTGTACTTGAGTTTGAGTGGAGAACTCCCATTGTAGATGAGATTGCAACGGTGTGTGATTTCTTGGATGTGTTTCCAGAGGATTTGCCTGGTTTACCTTTGTGAGAGAGGTTGAGTTCAGTATCGAGGTTATGCCGGGTACCTCACCGATATCGATTGCTTCGTATCGGATGCCTCCTACTGAGTTGAGGGAGTTGAAGATCTATCTTTAGGAGTTGCTTGATAAGGGTTTTATCTGACCTAGTGTTTCTCCTTGGGGCACTCCAGTGTTGTTTGTGAAGAAGAAGGATGGTACTTTGAGATTGTGTATTGATTACAGGCAGCTTAATAAGGTGATAGTGAAGAATCGTTATCCATTACCTCGGATAGAGGGTTTGTTTGACTAGTTGAGAGGAGCCACTATGTTTTCAAAGATTAACTTGAGATCTGGGTATCATCAGTTGGGATTTAGAGAGTTGGATGTGCCTAAGACTGCTTTTAGGACTCGATATGGCCACTATGAGTTTTTAATGATGCCATTTGGGTTGACTAATGCTCTAGCAGTATTTATGGATTTGATGAATAGGGTCTTTCATTCTCATTTGGATCAGTTTGCAGTGGTTTTCATTAATGATATTTTGGTGTACTCTCTGACTAGAGAGGATCATGATCACCACCTATGGACAGTTCTATAGACTTTGAGAGATCGACGGTTGTATGGTAAGCTTAGTAAGTGTGAGTTCTGGTTGACGGAGATTGCCTTCTTAGGGCATATTGTTTCTATGAAGGGTATTCGGGTGGACCCGAAAAAGATTGAGGCAATGCTTGATTGGAAGCCACCTAAGAATGTCACTGACATCTGCAGTTTCTTAGGTTCAGCTGGTTATTACACGAGGTTTGTAAAGAGGTTTTCTCTTATTGCAGCCCCTTTGACTAGACTTCTCCGACAGGATGTCCATTTCGAGTGGACTAACAAATGTTAGAGCAATTTTGAGCGGCTTAAGGCAATGCTTACTAAGGCTCTAGTTTTGACACAGCTAGCTCCAGGCAGACCATATGATGTTTATAGTGATACTTTGCATAATGGTCTAGGTTGTGTGCTTATGCAGGAGGGTAAGGTAGTTGCTTACGCTTCTCGACAACTTAAGCCACATGAGCAGAACTACCCTGCCCATGATTTGGAGTTAGCAGTCATTGTGTTTGCTTTGAAGATTTGGAGGCATTATCTATATGGTGAGAGATATCACTTATTTACGGCATAAGAGCTTGAAGTATCTACTTATGTAGAGAGAGCTTAACCTGAGGCAGTGTAGATGGTTAGAGCTACTTAAGGACTACGATTTCACCATAGATTACTATCTGGGTAGAGCTAATGTAGTTACAGATGCTTTGAGCAGGAAGTCCTTAGTTGCCCTTCGTGCAATGAATGTTTAGTTATTTGTGGCTAGTGATGGTGCTCTTGTAGCAGAGCTTATGGTGAGACCTAGCCTACTTCAGCAGATTAGAGATGCACAGTAAGGTGATGAGACTATTGCCAAGTGGAAAGGTTTAGTCAGAGAGGGAAAGAAGAAGATGTTTGAGATTAGAGATGATCACTTGTACTTTGGAGATCAAATTTGTGTGCCTAAGATCCCAAGGTTGAGGAGTATCTTAGGGGAGGCCCATAGTAGTCCGTATTCCTTGCATCCAGGTAGTAATAAGATGTACCAGGATCTGAGGGTACAATATTGGTGGCCGACTATGAGGAGGGACATTACGGGTTTTGTATCGAGATGCTTGACCTGTCAGCAGGTTAAGGTAGAGCATCAGGTCCCATCAGGTTTGCTACAGCCTATCTCTATTCTAGAGTGGAAATGGGATAGGATCACCATGGATTTCATGATTGGTTTACCTACTACACCTAGGAAGAAAGATGCTATTTGGGTCATAGTTGACAGATTAACCAAGTCACCGCATTTTCTTCCTGTCAGGACTGACTACACCTTGGAGCAGTATGCAGAGCTCTACATTGATGAGATTGTGAGACTTCATGGACTTCCTTCTTTCATTATTTCTGACAGAGATCTAAGGTTTACTTCGAGGTTTTGGAAGAAGTTACATGAGGCTTTGGGTACTAGATTGCATTTCAACACAGCCTTCCATCTACAGACAGATGGTCAGTCAAAGCGAGTGATTTAGATACTTGAGGATATGTTGAGGGCTTGTGTGATTGAGTTTGAGGGCAGTGGGGAGAAGTATATTCGGCTGGCTGAGTTTGCCTATAATAACAGTTATCAATCGAGTATTTAGATGGCTCCATTTGAGGCTTTATATGGTAGGAGGTGTAGGAAACCTTTATGTTGGACGGAGCTTAGTGAGTGCAAGATAGTGGGTCCAAATTTGATCCAAGATGCAAAGGATAAGGTGAGGATCATAAAGGAAAGGTTGAAAGTGACTTCAGATCATCGAAAGTCGTATGCTGATCTTAAAAGGAAGGATATTAAGTATGTAGTGGGTGATAGAGTATTTTTGAAGGTGTCTCCATGGAGGAAGGTTATGAGATTCGGTAAGAAGGGTAAGCTTAATCCTAGGTTCATAGGACCATACGAGATCTTAAAGTGTGTGGGACCGTTGGCCTATAGACTAGCTTTACCGCCAGACATGGATCATATACATAATGTCTTTCATGTATCCATGCTACGAAGATATAGATCGGATCCTTTACATGTGATTTCAGCTGAGTCTGTCACCATTGAGTCAGATTTGACGTATGAGGATGAACCCATAAGGATACTTCCTAGAGAGGCTAAGGAATTAAGGAATAAGAATACCTCTAGTGAAGGTCCTATGGAGAAACCATAAGACAAAGGAGGCTACATGGGAAAGAGAAGATGATATGCGACATCAGCATCCTCAATTATTCATATCAGGTAAATTCAAGGATGAATTTTCTTTTAAAGGGGGGGAGAACTGTAACAGACTATTTTTTTCAGTGTCATTAATAGTGATTTACCGGTCTATGAATAATACCATCGGTTTGGAACTTGGTATTATGTCGGTCCGAAAAAATTACTATGAGTGTCTAATATTTCGTTTAATATTTTTGGAGCATGTTTGCATGATTTAGGTGGGTAGAAAATATTTTATGAATATTTTTGGAGAATTGCGGCAACTAATGAATATTATTTTTAGTGCAGTATATAAAGGAACAAATGAGGGATTATTTTTATGAATTAATTTAATTAATTTGTGAAGTTAAATAATATTTAAAAGAGAATTATTTGAGAAATATTTAGAGCCATTGGATGAGATTACCTAAGACTTGATCATAGCCCTTGATTTAGCATAAAATAAGAAGTCAAGTTTGACTTTTCCACCTAAAATCTACGACTCACCAAGCAACACCCACATCTTCTTCTTCTTTTTCTTCCACCGTCTCCACGCCACTTCTTCTTCTCTTCTTCCTCCATTTTCTTTCATTTTCTACCACAAATTACCACTAAACCACCTAATTAAATTATAGAATAGTGATTAATCCTTAAGAACTAAGTATTTGAAATTGAAATTGGGGATTAAAAGCTAAGCGAATTGAAGTTTCCATTGAAGAGGTAAGTTGTGAATTTTGAGTTTTATGATTTTGATGAATACTTTTCCTACTTTGAAGAAGTGGGAGAACCTTCGAGCAAAGGGAAAGGAAAAGCTAAGGAGTGAAGCTTTTTAAGCTTCCTAAGGCTTAATTGAGAGGTTAGTGCAATAATACCTTGAATTCCCTTTCAATTTCTCATGTTTTCAATTTTTAGGTTTTGATTGATTTTTGAGAATGTGTGTAAATTAAGTTGGGAAATTGTTGTTTGATGGTTTTATTGTGGTTTTCCATGATTTAAAAGCATGAAAGAATGCTTGAATGAGAAGAGGAACCTCTCCTCCCTCTTCTCTCAAGTGTGGCCGAACCTTCCTTAGAGGAGGGACTTGGATTTTTGTTGTTGTTTTTAACTTCCTTTGATTATGAATGAGCTTTGAAATGATTTTCCTTAAGGTTTATGGAATTATTTTGGAAAGAAACCATTTCCTCTTTGTTTTGAAAGGATGGTCGAACCCTCGTTAGGTGAAGGGCCTTTATGTTTTCTTGATTTTTAAGTTTGATTTTAACTTAAATGAGTTTGTTATTAAGGAATTTGTTGGTGGTTGAGATTTCTCTTTTGAATTTTGGTGTTTAAACATTTTAGTAAGACTTAAAGAAGGTTTTGAAAATACTAAGAGGGTTTTATGGTTAATTGTTTTGAGAAATGAATTTTATGTTTTTGAGAAGTGATTTTAAGTTGATAATTAGTACTTTCAATGGAGTTATTATGAAAGTAAGGTTTTTGTTTGTAACATGACTTGATTTTGTTGGATTTTACAAGTTGTAAGTAAAGGTATTTTGAAATAATAAGTGCTAATTCTAAAATGTTTTTGGATAAGGATTGGTGAATGAAAAATGAGATTATTTGTGGGAGAATGAATTTATTTTTGGCTCTACTATACATGATTGAAATGTGGTATGATGAGATGTATTAAGATATGTGAGCATGCTTGGGCTATCAGTCCATTCTGTTTGGTGGAGCTATGATCATATGCTAGGGTTATCAGCCCTTATAAATAGGCGGACACGCTTATTATTTGTGGTAGTGCTTGCACAGGCCACGGTGGTGCTTTCATAGACCACGATTGTGTGATTGGTGGGTGGTGCTTTCATAGGACATGGTGGCGCTCCCATAGGCCACAATAGTATGATTGGTGGGTGGCGCTTTCACAGGCCGTGATCGAATCTGCTTACATTCATTCGGTATTGGTACGAGCCTTAGTAAAAAAAAGGGGAATTTTATTTTGTTATAAAGAAACCGGAAACATATTGGTGTTTATGATATTTTCTTGTTTGTATTGAGTTGGGTATAAATTCTTAAGGTGTGAATTTATTTATGATTTTTTGAAATATTTGGATTTAACTAGTACGTCTTCCATGCTTAAAATATATTTTATTTAAGATTTGTTACTTGGCATTTCTTAGTTATTTAAATTTATAATCTTTTAGCACCACTAAGTCTTTCACTCAGCGCATTGATTTTTATCACGCGCAGGTTGTGTGTTGTGGGGACTACTCAAAGACTGAAAGGGGCAGCATTAGAGTAGAAGTATAGCTTTTAGGTAGGACATGTATATTAATATGAATTATGGCATGTATAGATTTAATGTAAACAATATTGGAGTTGTAAATATTAAGATTATAATTAATGTGATTGGTGGATATTTTAAGTACTATTATTTGATTATATGTATGGTGTATGGATGAT